>JAHKKF010523710.1:0-17791 GCA_019740295.1 Labeo calbasu | reverse complement strand
AATTTGCTGAAAATGTATTCATGTACTCAGGCCATACAAGATGTGGATGAGTTTGTTTTTTCATCAGAACAGATTTGGGGAAATTTAGTATTACTTCCACCAGTGGATCCTCTGCAGTGAATGGGTGCCGTCGGAATGAGTGTCTGATAAAAACATCACAATAATTTACTAGTAATCCACATCCAGTCCACTGATTAAAAGAGAAGTTCACTTCCAGAGCAGAAATTTCCTGATAATGTACTTACCCCCTTGTCATGTCCATGTCTTTCTTTCAGTCTCTTTCAGTCGTAAAGAATATTTGTTTTTTGAGGAAAACATTTCAGCATTTCTCTCCATACAATGGACTTCTATGGTGCCCCTGAGTTTGAATTTCCAAAGTGCAGTTTAAGTGCAGCTTTAAAGGGCTTTAAATGATCCCAGCCGAGGATAAAGTATCTTATCTAGCAAAACGATTGGTTATTTTCTAAAAAAAAAAAAAAAAAAAAAGACAATCTATATACTTTTTAACCCCAAATGCTCATCTTGTCTAGCGTGAATTCTATGTATTCCAGTTCACGACAGTTAAGGTATGTCGAAAACCTCCCATCTCATTTTTTTTCTCCAACTTCAAAATCGTCCTTCATCGCTGCAGAGATACCGACACAGTGTTTACAAAGTGAACATGCGAAGATGGTCAAACGCCTTTTACAAAAAAAGGTAAAACAGCGACGAAGGATGACTTTGAAGTTGGAGGACAAAATGAGACGGGAGTTTTTCGTCATACCCTAACTGTCATGAACCAAAATACACAGAGTTCACGATCTAGACAAGCTGAGCGTTTGAGGTTAAAAAGTATATAAATTGTCTGTTTTTTTTTGTGTTTTTTTTAGAAAATAACCAATCTTTCACTAAATAAGACCCTTCTTCCTCGGCTGGGATCGTTTAGAGCCCTTTGAAGCTGCATTTAAACTACATTTTGGAAGTTCAAACTCAGGGGCACCATAGAAGTCCATTACATTGAGAGAAATCCTCAAATATTTTCCTCAAAAAACATAATTTCTTTACAACTGAACGACACCTTTGTGAAGTAAAACACTGCATTGTTTTTACTTCAAACTGTTGCTTTTAGCTAAAATATGAGTCCTCTATTCATAATATTGCTTTCTCCAATGAAAAAGTCATTTTGTCTGAATTAGGAGAGAAATATGCACAGTTTACAAGCAAAAACAGTCCAAACAGATCTGTTGGTGGATTTTATTGTGAGAGGACAACAGAGGATCAACTTTTTCACTGGAGGTAGCATCATTATGGACTCGTATTTTAGCGAGAAACAACGTTTTACAGTTACAATGCCTTAATGATGGATTTCTTTCTTACAAACATACAGCTTTTTACTTCGCAATATGTTAACTGAGGTTTGTGGAGTTGTGTGGATGACTTGTGATGTTTTTATCAACTGTTTGGACTCCTATTCTGACGGCACCCATTCTCTCCATTTGTGAGTAAGTGATGCTAAATTTCTAGCGGAACCGTGTACGCCTAGTTTGCCAAGCTCTCAACATATTAGGCCGGACATATTGTTTTTCGGCTGACGCAAATTAATGAATAATCAGCACAGTTACTGGCAATGCTGACGATTCTGGTGAGACGATGAACGCTCACAGCTCAGAGTGGCATATGTGACTGTTTGTAAACCTCTTTGTGAGGTTACACACTCATCCTAACACACACGGACGGTGATAAATCAGAGAACGCTGAGCTGAGAAATGAGGATCAGTCAGCCAGACAGGCATCCACTGATTACACACACAAGGACACATGAATATACATATGAATGCTGTGCCATTCACAAAGGAAAAGTCTGAATTGTGATTTGTGATTTAATAAAGGAGGGACTATGGTGGTGTCTTGTTCTGGGCAGTGTCTCCAGATGTGCATTCATAACTCAATCTATATTTCTTTTAACCCACTCTCTACAGGAGAGTCATCTGCACTGAATCAAAATGCATCTTTATTTGAGTTTGGTTTCAAGAAGAAAGTGTTTTTGTCATTTGTGTTTGTACTGTCATCATGTGCAGTACACAGTCTGCTAATTAAATTTAGAAAACTTCACCTCACATCTCTCTGAATTTACCATGAGATCACAAACAACAGTTCTGAGGATATTCTTAATCAGAAAAAACAATATAAGTGACTTTTCACAATAGATATAATATTGAAATGAGTGGTCAGCCAGTATTGTTGAGGCTACGAGACTATGATGAGTGGACCTCCGACCTTCTCAAGGTTCAGTACACTCAGTAAAAATAAAGCTTCTTTACTGGCATCGATGTTTCCATGAAGAACCTTGAACATCCATGGAACCTTTCAAATGCAGAAAAGGTTCTTTATAGTCAAAAAAGGTTTTTTTAAATTTTTTAAATGTTCTTCAAAATGGTTCTTTTAAGAACTGTTCACTGAAAGGTTCTTTGGGGAACCAAAAATGGTTCTTTTATGGCATCACTTTTAAAAAAAAAAACTCTTTATTTTTAAGAGTGTATGTAAAATTTTGTAATTTTACATTTAAATGCATTCATTTCGGGACAAAATGAAGAGACCTCTTTCACTGATCAAACTGAATGGTCTTTTATTGACTTTTACCTGGGATAAGTGGACCACTTTTTTCAGTTAACACATTGACATTGGTGTTTTTAGGAAGCCAAAATATCTGAATTCAATAATAATAATACTAATTATAAATACATGACGTGGTAAAATCCAGAAGGTGTATATTAACACAATACTACCTCAGCTACAGCTAAAGTTATCAAGCAAATTTGTGATCCTGGACCACAAAACCAGTCGTAAGGGTCAATTATTTTGAAATTGAATAAAATAGCTTTCACTTAATGTATGGTTTGTTATGGTAGGACAACATTTGGCCAAGATACAACTATTTGAAAATCTGGATTCTAAGGATGGAAAAAAAATTAAAATATTGAGTGAATCACCTTTAAAGTTGTCCAAATGAAGTTCTTAGCAATGCATATTACAAATCAAAAATTAAGTTTTGATATATTTATAGTGGGACATTTAAAAAATATTTTCATAGAACATGGAACATTTCCCTAAAAACCTAATGATTTTTGACATAAAAGAAAATCGATAATTTTGACCCATACAATGTATTTTTGACTACTGCTACAAATATACCAGTGCTACTTATGACTGGTTTTGTGGTCCAGGGTCACATTTGAGTTAAATGTTTCATTGTCCCAACCCACCAACATTAAAATGAATTACATACAATTAAAAAGTAAGAATTCAAATGATAATACATTGTAAATGAACTCCGTACATATTAATGCTTTGCAATGTAAGCATCATATCTTTAATATAACATCAATCAGATGCTCGGTTTATGTAATATGTAACAGAAGGTTGCTATTCTGTCTCTATATGTACTAAGGCAACCTTGTCCTTAAAGAATGAAGATTTTCTTTAGAATGAACTACAAAAGCAACTGTTTATTGGAATGTTAGTCACTGTCATTGCTCAGACCACAGACACAATCAAATGTCAAAGCTTGATTTACGTACATACAATATCACCAAGTGCAAAAAGTGTTTTAGACCAGATGTCATAAACATTCCTGATAACAATAACACAAACTGCATAACCTGCATACCGTTTTAAAACTGTATTATTTGCCTTCCTGTCTCTTTATGGCATTTTCATTAATGCATCAGCGTAATGTGCTTCTTAAGTAATAGGGTGAATTGTTACAGCACCACAAGAATGTACGTCAATTTACTATATTAATGGCAGGAAGGGCAGCAGTCAGGGACAGGTGAAGGAGGAAAGAAAGCATTGCATGCATCCTTGCAAGACCTCTCTATCTTTTAATACAAGCACTGTAATAAAAATGATCACATTGTTTTCTGTTCAGTAACGTGGTTATAATCTGTGAAGACAGAATTTGATTGCAACAGGAGGGAGTGTTGTAACATGGTAACACAGAGGGCTGTAACATATGAAATGAGCTATAACTAGGCCTGGTTTCACAGACAGGGCTTAAGTTAAGCCAGGATTAAGTCATAGTTCAATTAGGACATTTAAGTAAGTTTTAAGTAACAAATCAATGGCACTGACATATTTTAAGATGTGTCAGTGCAGGTTTCTTTTAATTAAAACACCCAGGCATTGATTTTAGTCTGGGACTAGTCTGTGAAACCAGGGGATGAAGGATTTTAAGTACAAAAGTGAAGTAAAGATGTGAATGGATGTTAAATGACAACTGGTTTCATCTGAATCAACAGGTTCATTTATAATATTTAACATCCACACAAGCTTTTCATCAACATGTTAAACTAAATTTTAAATATGGTAAAATCATGGCGGGTTGTAACATGTACTTCTACTGGATCCACAAAGATTTTACAGAATGGAACAACATGACTAACACACACACACACACTTATTTAGTGTCTAAATGGGGACATTCTATTCACCTTGTTCTTTAATATGGAAATAAGCATATGGGCCAGACTTCCAATTCATTAGCCCCTATAGGAAATAACGAGAAGAATAACAACGTGCAGTAAACTGTAAAAAAGTTTGCACTACAAACCAGTGTGTTCATAATTAAGATAATACATTAAAATAATATGATAAGACACACCAATTTGCAATATCAAGCAGCAAAACCAGCTGTTTAGTACAGCTAAAAATAGCTGGACGCATATGAGACCGGAAGTCCATAAAATTTTCAAATGGCTGTGTCCGTATTTACAGGAATAATAAGGTGGATGCTTATATTGTTTTTATAAATATTTCAACCTAACCCTAACACACACATTAACTCTAACAGAAAATGTCATTCATTTTTACAAATAATAATAATAATAATGATAATACAAATCTTTTACTACAAATCTTTTTTTTAATTACTTATACAGTTTTTACAAATGATGATGCCTTGAGGGTTTTTTTTTTTTTTTTTTTTCATATTTAACTTACTTCTGGGCTTAAATCTGGCCACAAAATATGCTAGTAAATAGTAAATACATCCCCACACATTTAGCTGACATAGACATTTTCACATAGATCTAGTTATAAACCCAAACAGAGAACTTTCTGTATTTTTACAATTTTTAATAATTCTTTATTTTTTTAATATAATTTCTACAAATAAGAACATCCTCATGTTAATGTAAGCTTTAGCTCATTTCTGAGTTCAAATTTGTCCCAAAATATGTTTAAGTACAGTTATGTAGCTATTGCTGTAAGAGTTGCTCTATATGTTTCCTAATTGGGAGTAAAATGAAATGAGCCGATGGATGTCATAATCATTCCAAAATAAATACATTAGATTACCACAATAAAAATTGTAAATTGTCTATGTTTTAATTGTAACAGATTGTAACAGCACTCTTTGTGTTTGAAATTAATTTAGATGGTTTAGGAAATAGTTGGAAATTTATAAACTGTATTCATTTGTAGCAGACCAGACAAATATGGAATTTAATTATTAAAGATTGAAAGACACAGTCCAAAATAACGCTGAGATACAGATGTTCAAACAACATACAGTTGTGCTACAGCTCTCCTCTACTTTGTGCGAAGAGACGCGCAACCCACGGCGAAAAAGCGCACAAGCCTCTACCTTCTTTCATTCACTAATAAGACCAAAAACCAAAAGCCTGGGAAAACACCGCATGAGTTTTCGAGACTGGATTACAAACAAGCAACAAGTGAACAAGGAATGCCACCTCGAGACACCATAACAGAAGAAGAAACCCAAAAATCGCAAGACACTCGGGTTTCAGGCGCGCGTCTCATCGGCACCAAACTCTGGCGTCCACACCTGCCCCCGTTGCGCGCAATTTGTCCACATGCACCTACTCGCTAGAACACATTCGATGTCATCACTCAAAAAAAATCCTTAATGCAAAGTGGGTTCAGCAACCCTGATTGATCTCCTACACCCAACACCTCCAACATCACCCTCCTACCATGACAGCCGGCAGCCTCGCCTCTCCTCTGGAAACCGAAGGGGTCCCTTAGCTTTATCCGTGATCATTCGTCAAAGCTCCGCAGGTCGGACCCACATCGCGGTGGCACACGCAGTCGAGTGGCTGCGCGTTGGAGACCAAAAACGAGATGTCAGACCTTCCGGTGGTGATCAGAGTTTTTGCGCAAGACTGTGCGCAAATGCACGTGTAGGTGATCCCGAGTGCTTCACAGTGAGTTGTGAATGACTTCCCCCCACCCCCAAACTCCGTTTTCCATAAAAGAGCAGTTGTACTGAACGCCTGATGCCCGCAACGGTGAGTTTGGAATCACATCGACCTTTGACGACAGCGCGCGTTTTGCAATGGAGTCTTTCGTGCCTTTACACACACAATACATTAGATCTGGATTCTTGTACTGGGACAGCAGGTTTAGGTGCAAAACGACTAGTGCTTTAGGACTGAAAGTATGAATAATTAGAATTAGCAAATATAATAGAAGAAACGAAAGGAGACGAAGAGGAAGGGACAGAAAAGGAAAGAAAGAAACGCAACAGAAGGAAGGTATAGGGGAAGGGGAAAAGAAAGGAGTGAACAAGAAAAGGAACAACTTTGCATTTAATGAATAAAACATCCTGAACCCTTCAGGATAATCAGAGATTAGTTTAACCTATCTAATCCCACGCACCATTTGTAACAAAATTTACTTTTAACCCAGTTAACCCATCCAACCCTTCCATCCAGCGTCATTTTACCTGAACATCTTCCAACAGGAAAAAAAAAAACAAAGTTCACCCAAAAATGGCATTTCTGTCATTAATTACTCAACCACACGTCGTTTTAAACCCGTAAGACCTTCATTCATCTTCAGAACACAAATTAAGTGATTTTTGATGAAATCCGAGAGCTTTCTGACCCCTTCAAGGCTCAGAAAGGTAGTAAGGACATGTTAAAATAGTCCATGTGACATCAGTGGTTCAACTGTAATGTTATGAAGCTACGAGAACACTTTTTGTGAGGAAAGAAAATCTTCGACGATGCGCTTTCATGAGAGTACCATTGCGCATGCGTGTGAGGCAGGAGTCTGCGTTTTGAGGAGGAGTAATTAATGACAGCATTCTTATTTTTGGGTGAACTATTTACATCATATCTTTAAGGTTTCATTTCAGTATTTATTTGGAAAACTTTTACAATTTAAAGTAATTAAATAAACTCATGAATTATAGGTTCATTAGCAACGCTCATTAGCATGACAAATTACTAATGTAAACCATGATGAATTCAAATAATCAACTAATGCTACTTAATCAGTCATTCCAAAATGTTTAAGTAGCTTAACTTTTCACAGCTTTATTTGGTCATAAGCAGATGTAAATTAATGTTTAATTATGGTGAATAGAGATACTAGTTCATAGGTGGTAAAGATACGTACGAGCAGTATTAAATAAGATATTAGCCTAATTTTTCACCTACCTGACCGGAAATGTTAAGAACAAACACTGTTGTCAAGATTCTTGCCCTGGAAATCCCAGTTCAGTTTGGCCAACCACAAACACCTTTTGTTCCTCAGACAGTTTTTTGCACTCTTCTCCTTGCTTTGTTACAACGTTTGGCAGTCTATAATACTCCGAATGTTTTTCCTGGTCCAATCGATTAGTACAACCCAAAACACGACAATAATTGACCATTTTCAGCAGGAATAATCAGCAAAATATGCAAGTTTCGATCGCTCCAGTGGCATTGTTTACATTCAGTGCCACCAATGTGGCTGAAATATTTACAACCAAACAAAAATAATATAGACATATACCAGCTGTCGTATTCAAATTTCTAGAAGAAAAAAATGTTGGCTTAAACGATTACTCCACTTCCAGAATAAAAATTTCCTGATAATTTACTTACCCCCCCTCCCATGTCATCCAAGATATTCACGTCTTTCTTTCTTCAGCCACAAAGAAATTAAGTTTTTTTGAGTAAAACATTCCAGGATTTTTCTCCATATAGTGGACTTCAGTGGTGCTCAGCGGTTTGAAGATTAAAAATGCAGCTTCAATGGGCTGTAAACGATCCCATCCAAAGAATAAGTGTCTTATCCAGCAAGACGATCTCTCATTTTCTTAAATAAATATTTATACACTTTTTAACCATAAATGCTCAAAAGACATAAATGAAGAAAGACATGAACATCTTGGATGACATGGGAGAGAGTAAATTATCAGGAAACTTTTATTTTGGAAGTGGAGTAATCCTTTAATCTGGTTATGGCATTTAGGTTAATGTGGGCATGTAAACTAAGGATGCTTATATAAACACAATATCACCAAATTATTATTATTATCAGAAAATTAATGTGCATGAAAACGCAGGAAAGAGTGAAAGCTATAGTTTAGAAAAGTGTTTCAAAGTGGTTACTTTTACTGGAAATAATCCCAGAAACAAGTCACCACAATAAAAAATTAATAAATAAATACATAATAATAATAATTCACATTCTCAAACCTCAGTTGATAATTTAAAATGATTATTACAACGGCATGATTAAAAACTTTATTAGATTTTGAGAGAAAAAAGTAATTAAAGATTAATTTATGATACAACAAAGTATGAAGTATTTAAAAAATAATAATAATAAAATAAATTAATATGTGGGTGCTGTTATGTCCATTGCTAAATTCATCGCATTCTTTTCACCTATGTTTCAGCTGCCGACGTCAACAGTGATGCTGAGCATGTCGAGTTTCCAGCTAGTTTTTGTTTGTTTCAGGGACAAAATGCATAACATTTGAGACAAAACTAGTGCTCCACTCCAGCAATCCAACCTTACATAAAGCAAAATGCCACCGACCGAACCAACCGTGTTGAATGATTATGACTTCCTAGATTTCTGGCAAGATTTTGAAGCGCTGTTCAAAAAAATTCAAAAAGCAAAACGACAGGAACACAAAGAAAAACACTATTATTAAAAACAAAAGCCTTGCATTCATCATTTACCACAGCATGTTCAATCACAGGCTTCCCAGGGACTGCATATTAGAGAACAAACTTGCATTGCGACGAGTAGATCAATATAGCAAATTACATTTCTAAAATAAACCAAACGTCTAAGAAGGCAACAGGCAGCCGGATTCTTGGTTATTGGTTACATTTTATTCTATGTACAGTAATTTGTTATAAATATAATACATCATTTTTTTTCAGAAAAGCAGTCATGTAGATACATTTAAATAACAGTTTGATCATAGTAATGGAGATGACAGAATGGGAGCTGAGGTGGTGGGGAGAGGATGATTGGTTTGTAGAAAATTAAAAATTTCTAGAGAAAACAGCACAGCCCACCCACACAAAGATGCACAAAATATGCCCTCAGACTGACTTTTACTCCTTTTGGTGTCCATACAGACCCTTGAAATCTATGCTGTTGGACTGGGGCAACATGGATTCTGCTATTTCCTCTCAAACATTAAGACGGCTCCTTGTTGGACTTCACCGATTCCACTGGCTTCTCATAAGGTGATACTAAGTTCAACTTAACGCCACATTTGCAGCCTGACTGAATAAGGCAGAATATGTCATCCTTTAAACAGCCGCAATATCAACCGCAGCTCATCAGGTTACAGTGTTGCGTTTCTTCTTCTGGTTTTAAGATGAAGTTGTTGTTTTTTTAGTTACTGTGGCAACAGAGCACAGTGGACAACCGTGAGACAGCCAGCAGGGCAGTATGAGGCAAAGATGCATAGCCATTTATATCACCACATGTTTGGGGTCCTGAAAAAAATTAGTTCTAAAACCAAAAAGATTTCATAAAACGAAAGCAAAAAGATACATGGCTGACATGAGAGATAAATTAACATGGAAAAAACAAAAAATAGATCCAGTCACGCTTCAGGTGCATTTAGGACAAAACATCTAAAGTCTGTTTGTGTTTAGCTCACCATTGCAGACCGTACAAGCACATCAGATGCAGTGTTATGTTGAAACGTGTTCAAGTTTTTTTTAATTACTTATCTCTCTCAATTAGATTTCGTTTTAGCAAGAAGTAGAAAAATCTTGGAGTCCGGTCCTATTTATTTAGGTGGGCCAGGAACTGTTGGGTCGACGTTGCGGAGTTACTCAAACGCTGTTGATGATGATGAGGGCCGGCATGGCGCTCTGCTGGCTGGTCTCGCACATAGCGCTGGTCTGTGCCAACTTGGCGAAGACACGGGGTGTGCCCAAATTATAAACTCCAGCCTGGAAGAAACAAGCTTTCAAGGAAAGCCTGTACACCTCTTGCGCCTGGAGCTGCAACTTATACTGGGTCTGGCCCAGCCAGCTAAAAGATCCATGCACTTCCAGTGACTCGGGACTGCAAAGACAGAAAACGAAAGTGTGAGATGGCTCTCCATATTTTCAAGATTTGGACGTTAGGCAAAACTGAGACGTACCTGGTCGTTTTATGCCGCAGATCAACGATGACATCTACCTGAGCCAAGGAACAGTTGGACAATGTCAGGGTGACTGGAACCATACATAAACTAGGGAAGAGAAGGAAAGAAAAATGTCAAGAATATAAAATCTTGAATTCTTGAGATTTCTCCTCTTGACATCATGAACACAGTTGAAATAAGCAATTCTTCAGCTGAAATATGCAAGAGAAAACATCAATGCTTGCGTCTCTTCATGACCTCGCATTGGAACTCAAGCCAGACAAAATTGATTATTCAATTTTGTGATGTAAAATAGAGCATTCATGACTTTCATCTGGATATTACTTTGATCAATGGCTCTCATAACTTCTGTTAATTCCATACTGGTGTGTAGCAACTTTAAGTCATTTGTCCTGAAGCACAAATATGGATGGACTAACCCCCTGACTCTGGAACATTCATCTCATCATGCTACAAGATGTTTGGTTCAATTTCCTGGCAAATGTAAAATCTGTGTGGCTGTGCTATTGCACAGCAAAACAAGTATGACCTGGTTTTAGGTTTTCGATTCCGTTCCCTCACTCTACTACCTCAAAAACAAATAAAATAAATTTTAAATGATTTTAAGAAATTCTTTAAACATTTAAAGTTGTCATGAATTAAAAATGTACATTTTATTTAGCACAACTCATTCATGTACATCTTGTAACATTTAAAGGATTAATTCACTTCCAGAATAAAAATTTCCTGTGAATTTACTCTCCATGTCATCCAAGATGTTCATGTCTTTCTTTAGTCGAAAAGAAATGTTTTTGATGGACAATATTCCAGGATTTTTCTCTATATAGTGGACTTCAGTGGGAGCCAATGGGTTGAAGGTCAAAATTGCAGTTTCAATACAGCTTCAAAGGGCTCTATACAATCCCAGCCAAAGAATAAGGGTCTTGTCTAGCAAAACGATCTGCCATTTTCGTAAAGGGGTCATCGGATGCTAAGTTCACTTTTACATGTTGTTTGAACATTATTGTGTGTTGACGGTGTATGTACAAATTAACCCTATAATGATAAAAATCCATGCAGTGGTTTTTAATTAATCTGTAAAAATAATATTCCCTTTTTCAAATCGAGCCGTTCTCAGATGCCTGTCGTTGTGGCGTCACACCCACAGAGGCCGCTCCCACGATAGTTGATTGACATGAGAGTCTTACTTCAGACCTGTCGGCTGTAACAGTCCGACCTCCATTGTTTTGATGCCGGAGCAGGGATGTAAGTTAGACAAGAATTGAGCGAATGAGGTGTTGTGTTACTGGATGTAATAATAAATATAGTGGTTGTCATTTACTCCCGACATCTGAGCCGCTGAAGATGCAGTGGATTACATTTGTTTGTGAAGGGAATGCGCCTCCCGATCTACATAAATGCGTCTACATTCGTGCAAATCATTTGTGATCCAGCTTTACTTACAGCAGAAGTGATTCATTTTTTTATGAATCTTTGCGATTGCCTTTCCTAATAACGTGCTACTTAGCAAGTTTAGCGGCTTAACGCGGCTGAAGTAAACAGGCTCGTCACTCCACAGAGAGAAGAGAGGGGCGGGGCGAGCAGAGCTCATTAACATTTAAAGCAACCTCGACCAGAACAGGATGATTTTTTGCAAGGTGCAAAAAGGTTATAAATGTCATTTACACTACCATTGAGAATTTTTAACCAAAGCATGTTATAGATCTTTCATTAAGACCCTAAAGAGTCATATCAACTTGTGGAAAATGGGCATGCGATGACCCCTTTAATCAAACTAAATGGCTGGAGAAGTCTGTTGTTTTCACAGGAACATTCAGTTATGACATTTGGATTAAATATTACAAGGTCAAAATGGATGAATGAATCTTTTGGAATAAGATCAATAAGACGGATTTCGAATTTTTGTTCGGTAGGAATCTGTACATGTTGCTCGTGTGCTCTTTGAACAGTGATTCATCTCCAGTTTCGCATAACAGTGAGTTTGCTAGCCGCTGACCGAGACCCAGCCTTTGTTCCTCACAGAGCAAACAAATTTATGAGAGCGCATTCACACAAACCCAAGGCTATGAGTGATGACTGAGCATTTGGAGTGTGCATCAGCTCGACCCGGTCCAGTTTATCTCCATCTTTCACATGGACACACCTACTTTCCGCACACCACTGCAGAACTAGGCCAGAGAAGTGCTCCTGTGGGCGCCACCGGGCATGAGAACATTAATGTACCTCTGTATGAGTCTTATCACCTCGGAAACACAGTCAGCGGATTCCAGCTAACCGATTCAGGTCTTTGACATATTCAAAAGTGTTTGTTTGTGTGCGCTTTACCTCTTTTGTGGGAAGGGATGATCATAAGACTCTGGGTAGTGGAGACAGGTCTTTATGAGGTGGGAAAGCTGTTCCAGCGAGGGCTTGCTTACAGGGGGAGGAACGTCAGGCTTGAACTTCAGAAGCACCATTTCCTGAGTTTCCTAATTGACAAAAAGCATAAGTTTCATTCATTCTGAAGGCTTAAGGGAATTACTCCAGCAGAGGAAATTGCTTTGTTAACGAAAGCTTTTCATTCGTTTTAAAGTGCGTGCGTGGCTGAGAGATGGGAACGGGGTGGATGAGACAGAATGAACGCAAAAGGGAGAAAAGCACGAGCTCACGTGAGGGTTTCTATAAAAAGACTTTGAGATCAACATGTGTGACGCCATTCCCTCACGTGCAGGACTTCCTCTGCCATGAATGAGTGTTGCTATGCAACGGCGTGCGGAGAGAGATTTCAGACTGGACGGAATCAGGCCCAACAGCAGGAGGGGACAGAGGGGAAAAAAATGAATGGATTACGGAGAAAATGAACCAGTGAATGAATGAGGAGATAAAATGGAGAAGGAATATTTGGAAACCAAAAGATAGTTTGGACACTGACAGAATTTTAAACATTTTCTTTAAAAATGAGTTTTTACTCGCTTTCAGTATGTCTAAGCTAAAACTAAAAAAACATGTTTTTATTAACAAAAATAAAAATTACTACTGCAACTGGGGAAAAACTAACAATTTGATTTTAGTTTTTTATATTACACATTATTGTTTAGAAGTCTGGGGTCGGTAAGTAATGTTTTTGAAAGAATTCTCATCAAAACTGMATTTACTTGATCAAAAATACAGTASGACAATAATAATGTGAAATATGACCATTTAATGACCATTTATGACCAGTCCACTTCCAGAACAACAATTTACAGATTATGTACTCACCYCCTTGTCATCCAAGATGTTCATGTCTTTCTTTCTTCAGTCGTAAAGAAATTCTGTTTTTTGAGGAAAACATTTCAGGATTTTTCTCCATATAATGGTATAATATGGTGCCCCGAGTTTGAACTTCCAAAATGCAGTTTAAATGATCCCAGCCAAGGAAGAAGGGTCTTATCTAGCGAAACGATCGGTTATTTTCATAAAAATAATACAATTTATATACTTTTTAAATGTTAAACGCTTAACCCGTCTTGCTCTCCGTGAACTCTGTGTATTCTGGCTCAAGACAGTTAGTGTATGTCCCATCTCATGTTCTCCCTCAACTTCAAAATCGTCCTATATCTCTGTTTTACCGTTTTTGTTAAGGGTGTTTGATATTCTTCGCATGTTCACTTTGCAAAGACTGTGTCGGTACTTCTGCAGCGATGTAGGATAATTTTGAAATGATTTTTGAAGTTGAGGGAGAAAATTCGACTGGAGTTTTGACATACCCTAACTGTCTTGAGCCAGAATACACAGAGTTCAAGGAGAGCAAGACAAGATGAGTGTTTGACATTAAAAAGTATTTAAATTGTATTTTTTTAATGAAAATAACTGATCGTTTCACTAGAAAAGACCCTTCTTCCTCGGCTGGGATCATTTACAACCGCATTTGGGATCGTTTGAAGCTGCATTTAAACTGCATTTTGGAAGTTTTAAACTCAGGGCACCATATCAGTCCATTATATGGAGAAAAATCCTGAAATGTTTTCCTCAAGAAACACAATTTCTTTACTACTGAAGAAAGAAAGACATGAACAACTTGGATGACAAGGGGGTGAGTACATTATCTGTAAATTATTGTTGTGGAAGTGGACTTATCCTTCAAAGGGTTAGTTCACCCAAAAATGAAAATTGTCTAACAACTCATCCTATTTTATTGATGTCTTTACTACCTCTCTGGGTCTTGAACGTGTCAGTTGCGTTGCTGTCTATGCAGGGTCAGAAAGCCCTTAGATTTCATCAAAAATATCTTAATTTGTGTTCTGAAGATGTACAAAGGTCTTACGGGGTTGAAACGACACGAGGGTGAGTAATTAATGACAGAATTTTCATTGTGGGTGAACTATCCTTTTAACTCTTTTAATTTTCATATATTTTAAACTCTTATTTATTTGTATGAGTTGTATGATAATGCATTAAGAATTGCCATCACAGGAATAAATATAATGTATTCAAAATATAAAACAAATAATGCCAGCACTGTGAGACGTAAACTTGCAACTGCGAGAAATAAAATCAGAATTGCGAGATCTAAACTTGCGAGAAATAAAGTTCTCAAAATGTGAGTTTGTATCTTGCAATTCTGATGTTTTTCTTGCAACTGTGAGTTTATACCTCGCAATTTTGACTTTTTTTTTTTTTAATCAGAATTGTGACAAACTTCCAATTGTGAGCTACAAAGTCCAATTATGAGAGGAAAAAAGATTTTATCTCACAATTCTGACTTAACTCGCAACTCAGTTTTAAGTAAGAATTGTTTATATCTCAGAATTGCAACTTTGTTTTTCGCAATTGTGAGTTTATATCATGCAATTCTTAGAAATAAAGTCATAATTCCGAGAAAAAAGGCAGAATTGTGACAAAATATCGCAACTGCCTTTTTATTTTTTATTCAGTGGTGGAATTGGGCCTCCATAATTCTCACCAAGGTTAAATTTTTTTGATCGAAAATACAGCAAAAACATTAATATTGTGAAATATTACATTTGAAAAATTTCTATTTTAAAACATTTTAAAAAGTAATTTTAATTTCCTGTGATGGTAAAGCTGAAATCAACTGTTACTGCAGTCTTCAGTGTCACATGATTCTTTAGAAATCATTTTGATATGCCAATTTGCTGCTCAATTTGCTGCTCAATAAACATTTCTGTTTTGTTTTTTTGAGCTGCATAATATTTGTGGAAACCATTATACTTTTTTTCTCCTCAGGATTCTCTGATGAATAGAAAGTGAAAATGAAGTTCAAAAGAGCAGCATATGAATTCAAAAACTTTTGTAAGATTATAAATGACTTTACTGTCACTTTTGATCAATTAAATGCATCCATATTGAATAAAAGTTTTCATTTCTTAAAAAAGTAGCACTTTTTAACAGTAGTGTGGGTTTGGAATGACAAAGGTGAGTAAATGATGACAGAACAGTCATTTCTACATGAATCACTATTTTAACACACAATGTCATACTTGGCACATACACTACACTTAGACCAAGTGCACACACATTTTTCAATGTGTAGTCGTAAAATCGGCAGAGCTGTCACTTTGCACTAAACACCCACACAGAATGCTCCAATTCCTTCACGTTGCTAATACTATATATTAAATCCTTGTGAAACACACACACATACACACTCCCACACAGTCCTGCTTTTTCTACTTCTTATTTACACCTTTATAGACCTACAATAGGCAAGATTATTCTGCGCCGTAAACACATCACAAGCAAACACATTAAACATCTGAATATTAATCTACATATTCAAACAGAGCAACCTCTAGTTTGGAAAGGTGAAACTCAGATCCAAACGCAGACACACACGAAGGTCAGAGTCTCTGCTGTCTGGCTCTCTAACCGTTTAAAGCACCTTAGAATGCATCCATCTTCATAAAGAGCAGGACTCGCTTATAATGCTCTCAAAGTCACATTGCTCCTGCACTCCGTCTCAGATGGAGAAAATAGAAAGTCAAATTATAAGAGGGAGACTTGAGCGAGAGCCAGCGCAGAGGACTGTGTGTATTTAGCTTGTATTCGAGGCCAGACACCTCACAAAGCAAACTGAAGAAACAGAAAAGGATAAACACAAAGTGCAAGGTGCCAGATGCTAAGAAAAGATATGCGATTCAAGGGGCAAAAAAAAGTCTCTCAAGTGCGGTTTGCCTTCGATGGGTCAGGGTTTGTCTGCAGGACTATTCCAGTGTACCACTCTGAGACAGTGTTAAAGTGTTATCAAATGCAAAATTCACGTTTACATGGTGTTTGCATTTAAATGCGTCTTAGCAGTGTGTGGACTATGATGGTGTTTTAGTGTCACATAAAAAATTAATACATAAAAATCTAAGATGTCAAAATATTTCGAGAATAAAGTTGAAATACTAAAAGAATAAAGTTTAAATACTACGAGAATAAAGTTGAAATACCACGAGAAAAATGTGAAAATACTATGAGAATAAAGTCTAAATACTATGAGAATAAACTACAAATATTTCAAGAATAAAGTTGAAATATTACGACAATAAAGTCTAAATATTTCGAGAATAAAGTCAAAATATTACGCCAATAAAGTTGAAATACTATGAGAATAAAGTCAATATACTATGAGAATTAGGCCGAAAACAGATTAATATCAACATCAGCTCACACATCCAATTGTATTCATGTGAGTCAACTCATTAAATTATAGGCTACTATTTTCATTGTGAAAATTCCACCACCTACTCTTCAAAAACGTGTGGCGTCCAATCTTTCATTCCTCACGTGAGGTTGAAGTGGACTCCAACTCGTTAACAAAATTATATTGTTGTTTTCATACAGTAAATGACTGGACATAATATTTAACGTCTTCCAGTCAATATTTGTAGTGCACCAGACACCCAGTAATCGCAATAATTTTTAATATAACACATCACAAAATACAAATTATAAATGTGTTTATTTCAAGTTACAAGACATAAAAGTGAAGGAACATCAGACGGTATGAAAAAGCCTAATTTAATGAAACGAATGTCTCTTTATTGTAATCGGAAAAGACTTAAATGCCGCTTAAACTGAGGCGAATACAACGATCTGTCATGCCATATTAAAGAGACAGAATTTGAAAGCTGAGACTTTAGAATATCTCCCAATCCGGGCCATTTGCATGCGCAATAGGCTAGGATATACTCAAAATATTATAACTTTATTTTTGAAACATTTCGACTTTATTCTCGTAGTATTTCTACTTTATTCTCGTAGTATTTCAACTTTATTCTCGTAATTTCGACTTTATTCTCGTAACTTTTACTTTATTCTTCAAATATTAAGATTTTTATCTCATAATCTTAGATTTTTCCAGGCCATTTGCATGCACAACAGGCTAGAATATACTCTCAAAATATAGCTTTAATCTCACAATTGCTA
>JAHKKF010523709.1:0-10362 GCA_019740295.1 Labeo calbasu | reverse complement strand
ACACACACACACACACACATAATAATCAAACTCAAACTTTTACTTTGTATGAGATTAATCGCGATTAATCATTTGACAGGCCTACTTTCATCGGAAGCAAAACGGTATTTGAAAACATGGCAAAAAGTTCAAGATTTTGTACTAAATGGGTTTAATAAGGGAAAGAATTACAATCCCATTAAGCATTGTGAATTGACAAAAACAACAGAGGAATATAAAACTATTCATTTAAAGTTGTTGCTTGTACTCATAGAAACAATATGTATATATGAATAGATAGATAGATATACAAATATTTAAGTATTTTGAAAGCGTGGAGAGACCAACTTGATTACATCATTTGTGGCGATTTATTAGAGTGGGTGGAGCTAAAGATCTCTTTTGCTCACTGATTGGTGGAATTTTCTATAAAGCGTCATGGATAATGTAGTTTTTCACCACAAATTCTGCTTTTAAACACAATTATTTTGAAAATAAGTTGAAATATTGCGAACCAATGGCTTCAACAAAAGCATATACCACTGATTAACAACCTGTGAGTTTAAAACAGGTCAGTTTTTAAAGGTTTATTAGTTATTGTTAAAAATCATTTCAAAAATGAATGGGATTTTCACATATATATGACTTTTTCTTTCATTCAAAGTTGTACACATTGCACTCTATGCTGATATGGCCAGAAATGTCCTATTTAACATAATATCAGATATGATTGTTTCAGTGCACAGTACTAATTTAGAAGGCTGTGACATTTATGTGGGATCAGTGTTTAAGCATAGAAGATATTTTTATATCGAAAATGAGAAAGAAGGGAGAAGCTGTCTGGTCAAACTCAGGCATGTTCCCGCATTTAGATCGGCGCCCTTCTGAGGAGGGTTTGATTGCGTACTGGCCAAATAGGCGTATTAGGGCGATTTGGGTTTAGCCGAAGTCTGCAGACGAACAAAATGATTTAAATATGGAGCTTCTCGCCACATTTCTCCACTGAGAGGAGGGTTGTGTTGTTGTGGTTGTTCTACCGAAGCGCCCGTTTCCATTTTAGGCCTCTGTGTGCATGTGTGAAGTTTATTTAGTTCCAGTAGTGAGGTGGTTATTACTTCTATGATGGTCGGGTGGAAGCATTTTCTGTCCAGACACTTTTCCCAGCCTGTGGCGTGAGTGAGTCAGCCAGGGATCTTTCTGAGCGTCCATAAATAAGCAGATTAACATGTTTCCCAGTCGTAGCCTCTGTAAGCAAATCTGTCTGGAATCTTCTGGCATTTCTGTTTTGCACATTCTTCCTCACCTTCCAGAGAGCGTGTTTCCACTGGGAGTCATTGGAAATCCTAAATGTATCCTGAAAAATGGAGCAGGGGTTTTGGGCAGCAGCAATTGTGGGACAACTGAATGAGTCAACTTTCCAATGCTGTACTCTTCCATACCCCCCATACAAAACCCTGCGCGCACAGAGCGCCCCTCCCGTCTTCTCTTTGTTGGTCAGAAAATAGGGCTAACAAGAGGGTGTGTGTACATGGCAATGGGGTCGTTTCTATTTTTAGTGTCGGTGAGTCGCATTGAGTCAGCCCCGAGTTTGAGGTCGGGGGCTCAGTCTCTTTGATCATAATTATAACTCAAAAACTCTGGACACACAGCTACCAATTCAAGAGCAAAATATACAATGTGTTTAGAGCAGTTTTGTCATCCTGACATTTTATAAGACTATCCTGCATTTTGCACTTCACTACTGTGCATTTAACTATATAGATACTACAAGTTTGGAAAATACACAAATGTAACTATTTGGGGGTTTGTACGACAGAATAATACAAACTTACAAGATTATGCGCCTGTGTTGTGGTGTGAGAAAGTGAGTTTGTTTTGTGTTTTTAGTAACGCACTTTCCATGGAAGTCTATGGGCCAAGGCATTGCACTACTCTGAGAATTTTTTTTTTACATTAGTCTAATCAGAAATCATTTGTTCAGTTTGTCTAAAAGCAAACAACACATCACATTGAGGGTTTGATTAGTTTTTCAGTTATTTATTTGTTTGTTTAGTTGTTTATTTATTTTTATGCATTTATTTTAAGTAAATTAAACTAAATTAAACATTGACAAATATATATATATATATATATATATATATATAAAGCTGATCTTGCTGTGAAATTGTTGCAAAAAAAGAGTTGATGTCCAGAACACACTTGAACAGGCTTTACTGATTGCATAATTTATTAAGGGTTTGATTAGTTTTTCTGTTATTTTTTTGTTTGTTTGTCTTATTTATTTATTTATTTATTTATTTATTTATTATTCTTATATATTTATAAGTAAACTAAATCAAACATTGACTAAATTTTTATATAGATAATTATGTAAAATATAAATTATGTAAATGATAAATATATACATTTATTTATATAAGTAATTATATAAGTAATTATATAAATAACGCTAATCTTGCTTTGAAATTGTTGTAAAAATAATAATTAAAAAAAGAGTTGATGTCCAGAATACACTTGAACAGGCTTTACTGATTGCATAATTTATTGAGGGTTTGATTAGTTTTTCTGTTATTTACTTGTTTGTTTGTTTAATTGTCTTATTTATTTATTTATTTATTTATTTATTTATTCATTCTTATATATTTATAAGTAAACTAAATTAAACATTGACAAAAAATGTTTATATAGAAAATTATATAAAATATAAATTATGTAAACAATAATTATATAAATTTATTCATATAAGTAATTATATAAAAAATGCTGACCTTGCTTTGAATAAAAATTAAATAAATAAATAAATAAATAAAAAGAGTTGATGTCCAGAATACACTTAAATGGACTTTACTGATTGCATAATTTATTGAGGGTTTGATTAGTTTTTCTGTTATTTGTTTGTTTGTTTAGTTGTCTTATTTATTTATTTATTTATGTATTATATATACTTATATATTTATAAGTAAACTAAATTAAACACTGACTAAAAATGTTTATATATATAATATATAAAATAAAAATGATATAAATAGTAATTATATACATTTATTTCTATAAATAATTGTACAAATAAAGGTGATCTTGCTGTGAAATTGTTGCAAAAAAAGAGTTGATGTCCAGAATACACTTGAATGTGCTTTACTGATTGCATAATTTATTGAGGGTTTTAATTTTTTTTCTGTTATTTATTTATTTATTTGTTTCAAATTAGTTTTTTTTTTTAAGTAACCTAAATTAAACATTGACTAACAAAATATCTTAAGTGAAAATTTAACCTTCATATTATAGATAATTTAGCTGTTGTTGCGGTGAAATTGTTGCAAAAAAAATTGTACGTATCATATATGTAATTTGCATGATACATTCAAAAAAAGAGTACGCTAACCTAGTTTTTGCACAGTTAACATTTAATTTCCTGTCATGACCATGCAAAATTAGTAAACTCTGTAACTTTTATGATATGCACAATCCATTACAGTAATAATGCATAACAATAGCTCGGTGGCTAAAAAGTAAAACATATTTTTGTACTTCTGTGAAGAAATCAGTGGTATTAATGGTTATTTATATTAGTTTATGCATTAGATATCATTAACTAACAATGAACAACAATGGTATTTGTTATTTCATATAAACTAAATTTCATTAGTTTTAATGTATAGAACCCTACTATAAAGTGTTGCAAAATTAATTGTACTTTTGTTCAGAAATGCCTTGTCTCACAGTCTTCCATTTTACATTTATTATTGCAGACACATGTTATATTATATTTTGCAATGAACTTAAATTAAAGAAGTAACCATCAAAAAAGTAACTAAACATTTATTCAGCTTTTCACGGGTAAAATTCATCTTCAGTCCAATATTCCATTAATTAAAGTTCAAATGATATTGTAGTCAAGATTACGTGATAAACGGTTAGTCTCCAGTCCAGTGGGAATACCTCGGTGACATTAATAAGAAACGCTAACAGAAACTGTCTCTGTCTCCTCCCTTCACAAAGGCCCATTTCTGCAGTTTAACTTACTGCAGTTTTAGTCACCACACCCTGCAACTCCCACTGTCTTTCTCTCCCTCTCACCCCATCCCACAGCCCACCCAACCCCTCCAACCACCTATCTGCTGTGGCCGGGGTTGTCGGGATGGGTGAAGTTCAAATGGCTGCACTTTAAGATTCCTTTCAACTCTGCGGGTCAGTCAGACCTGTTGGCGTGAGTGTAAACCTCACTCTGAAATGTCCACAAGAAGACCCTGTGTCATTAAAGGCTTCCTGCCGCTTTTGCACGTACCTTTCAATTAACTGCCACCTCAAACAAAGACACATGCACACGGGGCCAAACAATGGCTTCTCTTGTGTTAGAGAAGCCTGAGGTGAAATTCCACTGTTGGTTCATTTGAGTTAACTTTGAAAGACCTCGACAGAGCATGGAGGACACTTTAAGTATGCAGCGTTTGTGTTGTTTACGTGAAAAGCATGCTGTGCTTGGAAGAACTTCAAAAGGAAAAAGTAATTTCTTTTACATGCACGAATTGAATGCATGCAATGCATGCAAAAAAAATGCATACAATCTTATTATTGTCTTTGTCAGCTTGGACAACGGTAAAGGGATAGTTCACCCAAAAATAAAAATTTAGTCATTATTACTCACCCTCCTGTTGTCCAAACCCGTAAGACCTTCGTTCATCTTTGGAAAACAAATTAAGATATATTAGATGAAATCCGAAAGCTTTCTGACTCTAGACAGCAATGCAACTAACACGTTCAAGGTCCAGAAAGGTAGTAATGTCATTGTTAAAACAGTCCTAATCGCTGCAACCCCTTGCTAAATGAAACGCAGGCTTGATAAAGAGCATGCGGGATTATTAGTCAGCATGAAGAGTGTATTGTGTTTGTTCTCCGTGTCAGCATTAATAAAGCATATAACTTGGAAATACTTAAAAGCTCAAGAGTTAAGTGTGAAGTCATAAAAGGCAATGGAATTACCAGTAGAAAACGCTGCCATACTGTGCTTGTTAAGGCTTTGAATAAAATCTCCACCAGGAGAGAGATTTTGCCCTTGATCTCCCCACTGTAAAGGACCGAGCACAATATATTTTTTTTCTCGGGTAGAGCTTGCCTATAAGACTAAATGAGACCACCCATGATCCAGGGTTTGTTTAATTGTTACCATGATATCGCTCTCTGATTCACACTTGCTAAAAACGTAGCTGACTGTATTATATAGGTCTATTCTTTAAATGGAAAGCTCTGTCAGATGCATGATTGCGCCAGACTTTACACTTACGATGTCTTGTCTGAGTCAGCACGTGCGATTCTGCATTATATCCGATTTTATTTCTTATCTTATAAATGTCTCAGCTGGATATAATTTCCCTCTCTGAAAGAGTGATCTAGAAAAAGATATTTTAAACTCTACATCTTACGCACCACATGTTTTCCTGATGCATCACTGGTGTCTTCACTGCGGATGGTCTGACACTTCAAACGGCAGTAAAGGCTCAGACTATTGAGCTCTGGAGGAGGTCATGACTCATGTGAAGAATGGGTACCACGTCTGCTGATGCTTCTCGATCGAAGACCAAATTAGCAGCAGCAGCTCTCTCTCTCACACACAAAGCTGTAAGACATCAGATGTGCAAGCTTACAATAACACGCTCTCATCAGAGTCAGTGCAAAAGAACAAAGATTACAGCCACAAGTATTGACACATCAGTGAACTGAAATACAGAATTAGATCTGCCACGTCTCGTTTCATAACGTGTTTTTAAAACAAATTTTATAATGCAGAAATTTCTGGATGTGAATCACCTGTGTTTATCAACTGTGCCTAAGAGTGCTCTTTATTTAGCAGCATTCTATCGTCTGCAATATGATTAAAGGGCTAGTTCAGCCAAAAATGAAAATTACCCCATGATTTACTCACCCTCAAGCCATCCTAGGTGTCTTCTTTCAGATGTATACAATGGGGGTTATATTCAAAAAATGTCCTGGCTCCTCCAAGCTTTATAATGGCAGTGAATGGGTGTTGAGATTTCAAAGTCCATTAAAGTTCATCCATCCATCATAAAATGTGCTCCACAAATCCTTGTTTGGTACTTCTAATTCATGATCGGTGTTTTGCTCTCTCCACATTCCGCATTCATTACCACGTTCGCCTGCATCCTACATCATCCGCTGTAACGCCACTCTCTCGTGAATGCGTGTACAACACTTAGCAGAAGCTACAGATTACAGGTTATGAAGTTTTAAATATGGATATTTTTCTTACACAATTGGGATGATTCGCTTCAGAAGGCCTTTAAAGACCCGTAGTCGTGTAGAGTATTTTTATGGTGGATGGATGCACTTTAGTGGACTTCAAAATCTCAACAGCCATTCACTGCCATTATAAAGCTTGGAGGAGCCAGGACATAATTATTATTGCTCTGATTGTATTTATCTGTAAAAAGAAAGTCATATACACCTAGGATGGCTTGAGGGTAAGTAAATTAGGGGGTAGTTTTCATTTTTTGGTGAACTGTCCCTTTAATATTTGAAATATCATGAATTTCAGCTATTTGAAATATGCATAACAAGAAAATCATGAAACAAGAAATGAAATCACAGGAAAGGGTCTCTTACAAATATCAGGGTGTCAAATGGTATAAATATGTATGAATATTTATATTTCTGAATATTTAAATACATATATTTAATTATCATTCATAATATTTTATAGACAGTTTTATGCGAAAGTTTGGGACCCCCTTGCAGAATCTGTGAAAATGTGAATAATTTTAACAAAATAAGAGAGATCATACAAAATGCATGTTATTTTTATTTAGTACTGTCCTGGGTAAAATATTTTACATAAAAGATGTTTACATATAGTCCACAAGACCAAAAAAAAAAATAGCTGAAATGATTAAAATAACCACAGATTTTGGAAGTTTGCATCACTGATTCTGTTACTTGTGTGATTAAAGTTTGGGAAAGGTTCAAATGTTCACTAATGCTCCAAAAGAAAACACGATGCATGAAGATCCGAGGGTAAAAACTTTTAAACGTGATGAAAACTTTCTTATTTTGTTGAAATATCAAGGGTTTCCAAACTTTTGAAGGGGACTATTTTAATAATTTCAGCTATTTTTTAGGTCTTGTGGACTACATGTAAACATCTTTTATGTAAAATGTCTTACTTAGGACTGTACTAAATATACATTTACATGCATTTTGTATGATCTCTCTTATTTTGTTAAAATTATTCACATTTTCACAGATTCTGCAAGAGGTTCCCAAACTTTCGCATAAAACTGTATATGTCTACTATTATACTATTATAAATAGCATTGGTCCCTTGTATATTATCACTACATGCTATTTATTTACTTATTTATTTATTTTAAATCAAACAATGTTTTAGATTAATAAGATCATGCACTGAAAAAAGGTGTAGAAACAATTTTCACTACAATTAACCACAAAGCAAGAAACATTGAATTAAAAGTAACATTTTTTAAGAAAAAAGACTAAAATAATATTTCTCGTAAAACATGCTTTAATAATCTTTTTTCATTTTTTTATAGTGATTCAACTCAAGTCACCTTTATTTATAGTGTGTTTTATACAATAGAGATTCAAAACATCTTTATGGTGTTCAACACACAAGTAACAGAATAAGTGACGCAAACTTCCAAATTCTGCTTTAAAGCAGCTCTAAAATAACGAATATGCTATTATTCTTTCCTAGACAGTCGTTTTTAGAGTGATTAAACCAAAAACTGTTGCTGAAAATGGTTTAAATTTTTTTTTTTTTTTTTTTAATTGTATGAAATCAAACTGAATACTGTGATTTGGTTTCTAAGATTTACCAGATGCGTTTTAAGCTAGAATTTTAAAAGATGGTTACTTTTCCTTACATTGGACACCGGTATTTGTCACTGACCCTAATACATAGAGGTCAGTGTAATAGGTGCGGTTTTATTTAAATTAAAGACTGGTTTCATAGGGAATCACTGACATATGCGTGGATATGGTAAGCGTGCGGGTGTGGATGGACCTGTTGGTTACAGTTGGGGCTAAACAGGGTGGTAGGGGGCTTAAAACAAGTCTATAATTATGGCTAAGATGCACGGCAGCTCAGTCCCAACCGTCCAGCACTGCACACATCTTAAAAAAGAGAGGCTCTGTTGTGCTCTCAATCAAGGCAGAAAAAAGTTTCGGGCCAATTCAGCAGAACCACAGGAGGGGCGAGAGAATCCGTCTTGGGTTTTTTAAATCGCCCCTTATTATATCTACAAGGCCGCCACTCCCTGAGATATAAATATAGCCCTGTTGTGCTAAAAATACTCCGGCAGGCCGTTCTATTAATAGCCCTGCTGTCTGAACTAAATACTGTCAGCAACTCTAAATCAGCCAGGGCTTTTGCCAAGTGAAAGAAAAGGCTCTCTGTTTCTATTACCCCCCTCCCCCCCTTTTTCTCTCACTCTCTCTGGCTTGACGTCAGCACTCGCCAGTACTTTCGACTCCAGTCACCAGTCTCGTTCAGGCAAATTTAGTCTTTTAAGCCACTTACGTGTGCTGCCATTGTGCTGCGGAGTGACGCCTCTAGGGCTGAGCACGCGTGCACGTTTTTTCCAGCACTCTGGAGAGGAACACACAGCTGGCTATTGTCTGGTCAGCTGCAGTGCGAGCGGGCCGTACAATAGCACGTATTCTTAAAGCTCACCCACTCCCTGTTTTCACCATGACTGTGAGTGACAAGCGGCACGCAGCCCTTAAACTCACCGCTCGCCCAGCTGATTCCTGCAGCAGTCAAGTTGACTCCTGTGAGCCACACCAGACCTTAGAGAACCTCAGGATGGTTTTCCTGAAAGCAGCAGCAGATTACTGTTCAAAGACGTGGCATGTGTAAAATTTTTAGACACAATGGTAATTCAGAGTGCTTTACATAAAAAGGATTTAGAATAAGAATAAAATAATCACAAAAGATGTATAATACAATGAAAGTAATACAATAATACAATACAATAATGAGAGCTTTTAACAATAGTCTTGTTCTTTATAAGTTGGCAAGTCATAGAGCCCCTCTCTCTAAAAACATCTGCTGTAACCTAGTAATTGGTAGCTTTAATTAAGCATGAGCAATGTGTTTATAGTGGTAAGATAAAATGCTGATTAAAGACTTATACAGTGCAATGAAAATGAGAGCATTCACAAGCTATGGTTTTACTGTCTATTTAATTTGGTCTGCTCTGCAGGATGGGTCTTAAACTTGGCCACGAGTCACGTCTTGGCTGCTCATTTGGGTGGGGGTGGAAAGAAGCGCTACTGCCAGCCTGAATGTACCTGACGACCTCAGAGACCAGAGTCAAACAGAAACAGTCTGGGTGGCACATAGTCATTACAGCGCACACACAGATCAAGGCTTTATGGGAAGGGAAAATTTCAGCAGGGGCCCATGGTTTCTGCCTATGAGTGCTTTAAAAAACACTAAAGTGCTCTTTCTTTTTAGAGTCAGTTTGTGTAGGTGTATCTATTCCTGTATACCTCTCTCTTGGTCATGCTTTTGAAAAGAATTTTGAGATGGGTTTTGTGATAGTAACACAAACGTATTTCTATGTACGTCAATGTACCTTTTACAGTTATTACAATGTGCATTCATGTCAATTCTGTAAGTTGCACTGGCGAACATTTTGTATGACTTTACAGGACCTGTATAGGTCACACATAACAAATGCTATAGAATTAAATTTACATTTTTTTCCCCCATTTTTCTGTCGTGAATTGTTTTACACTGCTTTATTGCTTAAATTATTGCGTTAGTGCTGATGAGACTCAAAGATTTCAGTTTTCATCATGTTTTTGCAGCGTTGATCGATGTAGCCAATCACAGACATAGCTGTTGATTTTTTTGAACACAGCAGCCAATCAGAGGCATTTAGAATTCCTCAACGCTTTTTGTACAGTGCTGAGTTGTGCTAGTTTGCAAAAACTCTTTTTTTTAAATTATTGTTATGGGCTTTTATGCATTTTATTGAGATCTGTATAGAGACGACAGGAAAGTATTGGAAGGAGAGAGGGGAGGAGGATCAGCAAAGGACCTCAAGCTGGGAATCGAGCTTGGGTCGCGGTGAGCACAGTTGCACTATATGTTGACACACTAACCACAAGGCTATAGGCGCCGACGTAAAAAATCTCATTTTAACAAAGTCTCCACCTCGGACACGGTCATTTGTAAATTTTACAGGTTTACAGTCATCTGCGTCCAGCTATTTTTAGCTTTACAAAACAGCTTGTTTTACTGCTTGATATTGCAAATTGGTGTGTCATGCCATATTATTTTAATGTCCCAGACAGCACATGTACGTCTGCAAGATGTCTGTTAAAGATTGCTTGATCTGGAAA
>JAHKKF010523707.1:1361-11517 GCA_019740295.1 Labeo calbasu | reverse complement strand
TTAGGATGAAGATATTTTGTAAATTTCCTACCATAAGTATATCAAAACTTAATTTTTGATTAGTAATATGCATTGCTAAGAACTTCATTTGGACGACATTAAAGGTGATTTTTATTTTTATTTTTTTTGCATGTAAATCTCAGTTTTTAAAAATTGACACTAATGACTAATTTTGTGGTCTAGGGCCACAAATAAATATTTTTTTTAAATCTGAATATATTTGTGTATATTTAAATTTTATTTTATTTTTTATTTAAATTCTTATTTCATTATTTATTTATTTATTATTATTATTATTATTATTATTATTATTATTATTATTATAGTTTTGAAGTCTTTGGCTTTGCAAGGGAAAAAAAACTGGTCAGAAAGTGTGGGAATGTATTTATGTGTTAATTTTTCTAAATTTAGTGTTTAAATGTTGCTGAAATGCCATCTTAAGTATTTTATATTGTAAATATGAGAATAGAAAAGAATGTAACATTAAAAATTCCTATTTCATATTAATGTATTTCATATTTAATAAACATTGTATTTCATATGTCAATCAACAGCTAGTTTCTTTTGTGACAACATACCCCATATATTGTAACAAAATGCCCCACTTTAGTGTCAACCAGTGTGTAATAAACTGTATATTTATAAATATTCGAAACACTGTTGTTAAAACCTCAAGGTATTTGACATTCAGAAATGAGCCCAACATGAGAGATATTCACCAGAGTAACAACTAAGTGTGACAACTAGCCCCAGGCCCCCTATACATATGTATGCTCATGAACAAGCCTAATATATGTTATTTAAAATGCAGTCTTTCTTTCTACTGTAACTGCGTTTTATAAATATTGCCAAACATGACAGGAGTGCTCATCAAAGCCTGTTATTCATCTCTGATAAGGGTGAAAACACACGTTTGAAATTCTTCTCAAACCACACCTAGTGATACTCCTCACCTCTAGCGCGGAGAGAGGAACTGAGGGAGTGAAAGATAAGAAGGCATACATTTTTGAAGCAATACAAACCACTGCACACTGATAACAAGATAACCCAACTGTTCAAACTAAATGAAGTGGTTAGATTAACATCGCATCTTATCTCCTAATTTCAGATTAAAACATATAAACCAAAAACCAGGAATTTATTGGATCATGAAAGTAGCGTTCCATCAAAAAGAAAATTGACTTTTCTTTTCCGCTGAAGTCATGTGCACTTTTTTTCTTAGACAGCTATTTTCTATCTGACATGTAAACATTTAATGCGTGACTTTTTTACCTAATAATAAGAAGAATTGAAAGAGGAAGGAACAGGTTTCATATATGTGAGTTTTAAAGTTATATAAACTCCTTTGTGTGCATGACTCAGTATTTCAACCAGGGTTTTAGTTTTAGTAGTTTTGTTGTAATTTTTATGAAAAGTTTTTAAATATTTTATTTAAGTTAATGTTCCTTTTTTTTTAGTTTTAGTGAACTGTAATAACCCTAATTTCAGCATAGTTGTGTTTGCAATTGTGTAATAATTTACCAGGAATTGAAACCGAATTCATCACGCTCTTCTGAAGGCCAGTTGAGCCTCTCCTTAAACCATATGTATCATGTCGTCATTCAGGGCCGCTCCCGCAGGTGTCAAAGAAGACTCACATCATCATCCCGTTGGTGGACGAGCTCCAGGACGACCGCTGGGAAGCCAAGATAGTGGGGCAGAATGTCAAGCGGATCAGGATGTCCATCAACTCCCCCGTCAATGCAATTATCGGAAAGTACAAGCTGACCATTACAACGCAGTGTCATAAGACGGGTGAAACTACCACGCATGACCCCAACAAAGACATCTACATGCTCTTCAATCCCTGGTGTGAAGGTAAGACTAATACAGTTCCAGCGTACGTAAAGAAATTCAAGATGCAGATGAGTTGTTTCTTCATCAAAACGGGTTTGGAGAAATGTAGCATTACATCACTTGCTCAGCAACGGATTCTCAGCAGTGAATGGGTGCCGTCAGAATGAGAGTTCAAACAGCTGATAAAAACATCACAGCGATTCACAAGAAATTCACACCACTCCAGTGCACCAATTAATATCTTCTGAAGTGAAAAATGAAAAGAATGTTTTTAATTTCAAACCATTGCTTTCAGTTAAAATATCTGCTGTTTGCACTCTCATTCTGACGGCACCCATTTACTGCAAAGGATTTAGTGATGAAAGAAATCTGTAATTGAAATCTGCAAATTCAAATAGATAAAGTGCAAATTGCATAGTTGATTGTTGCATCAATACCGAGAAAGCAACATATTTGTGAATTGTGATGTGCCACACGCAGTGAGGCATGCAATCAAGCTTGTTTAGAAAGATGACTACTCACCTTTCTTTTAACCAAACTCATTTATTGACGAGAAGCCAACGCACACCTCCACCAAAGCATGCCTGGGAAACACTGGTATATTTAGGCTAAAATATTGCACAGGCAACTGTTAAACGCAATATAACATGAAGGTGCAAGTTTCCATTTGCAGCCCAGTGACTTACGTCAGTCTTCAGGAGGAATTAACATAATCCTGTAATCCATTTGTGTTCCAGCAGGTTTGATTAACAGCTGCTTTGGCTTTATTGCAATTACTGGCTATAACTCAGCTAATCTTGTCCTTACAAGAGATGTAGATTTACAGTACATCATCTCTGTCAAGCATCAGTCAGTTTTTGTAATGCTTGAGGTGCTTTCCTTATTATGATTGTTTTTTGAAATACAAGATTAGATGATTTTTGTTATGGCCACCTTTATTTTTCCTTTGCCAAGTGACTGTTTTGATTATAGATATACACACAGATAATAGATATATTTTTAAAATGTGAGGTGGCATAAATGCAACCCAATAACTACATAACAATATATTTAATGAAAAGTGTTGATACATTGATTTATACATATACCTAATCATATACATACATATAAAATAATACAAAACTGACTAATCTCTAACTACAAAATATTATTTGGTTAACCAGTGAGTAACTTGTCAAGTGTCAAGCTGTATGTGGTTTGATTCACTAATAGCTCAGAACAGTCATTCATTAAGCAATCAGTTGGACTGATTTTATTGTAAAGAATCTGTTCATATGAGTCATTTGTTTAAGAATCTGACTATGCTGGTTGTGCAGTTTTGTTTTATTTGAAGGAGCTGGCTCATATTTGTCATTTGAAAATCAGATTCATTTGTGCAGTTTTTTTGCACAAATGGTTGTGTTTTATGTGTTTGATTCTCTTATAAAGAACCGACTCATTCAAGTCATTTGTTCGTGAATCATTCTACACTGGTTGTGCTGTATGTTTTTGATTCTCTTATAAAGAACTGGCTCATTTGAATCATTTGTTAGCAAGTCGTTCTAGCCTGGTTGTGTTTTATGTTTTTGATTTTCTTATAAAGAAGCAGCTCATTCGAATCATTCGTTCTCAATCGTTCTAGCCTGGTTGTGTTGTATGTTTTTGATTCTCTTATAAAGAACCAGCTTATTCGAGTCATTTGTTCACGACTCGTTCTACCCTGGTTGTGCTGTATGTTTTATGATTCTTTTATAAAGAACCAACTCATTCGAGTCATTTGTTTAGAATCATTCTAGACTGGTTGTGCTGTATGGTTTTGATTCTTTTTGTGTCTCAAGAGTCTGTACTATACTGATTCATTAAAGTAAGTGTTGTATTTGATAAGAATCATAAACTAGATAAAACATAATTAAAAAATTCAAACATAAATGTTAATGAAAATAAAACTAAGTAATATTAAAAGGAGAACTTATTCAATGCATATAGTAATAACAAAAGAACATACCTTTTTATGTTTATTTTAGATTCTGTGTTAAATGATGAGAAGGTGAAACAAATTTTAAGCTTCAGCTAGTTTTCTAGGGTGGTTCAGGCTCCCATTCCTGCACTGAATGCCAGAGATGTTTTGTAAGGAAAGAGAAAGAGGTCTGCCAAATTACCCTTCACTCCAAACACTGTAATCGCTTCTTTTACAGCTCCACCTCATCTGGCGATTCACATGTCAAATATATCTTCCCTCTCCCGCTCTCTTTCTTTCCCTCCTTGGCCCCTCTTTCACTCCAGGCCCCTTCCTGTCATTCTTTACTGCTTTTTTCAGACTGTTGTATAACAGTACATTTTTATGCCCTGTGCTTGTGTTGAAAGCTGCTGGGTCAAACCTGTTTTGCAGAACATTGTAAACTCTGTAACCCTGCCTGGTTGAGTTTTAATTCAAGGAAGTGTTTTAATAACAGGGTGTTGCTGACTTATATAGGGATAATACTGTTAACTGATTTCTGTAACTTTATCTAATCTGTCACTAAAATGTACTCATGTTTATTCAGTTTTAATCCAAAAGTCACTTTTTTGGAGGATAATGCCATTTGGAACTAGCTTTTATTAATTAAGGTTATTTTACAAATGACTAACTAAAAGCTATTAATGAAATAAGTGACTATTAAAAAAACTGTTCCCAAGAAAACATTTTCTTTTTAAGTTAATGTTTTTGATCTAATATTTATATTTCGTTTGATTTATGAAATATGAATAGATGAAACAAAGGTTATTTTTTCTACTTTTACATAAACAGTTTAATTCAGTGTGTCATTTTATTTGTAATTCTTTTAAAAAAAATTACTTTCTAATAGCTTTTAATTTTTTTAAGTTTTCAAGTTTAAATTTTTAATATTTCATTTTATTTTATTTCAGCCTTTTTTCAATTAAGTAAAATTATTTTTAATAGTTTTAGTTAAGGTAGCAATAACAACACTGTTTTAGATGCTGGAAAATTTAGCTTTATTTATTTGTGATATTGTGTTAAAGGACAACTAATATAAAAAAAAAAAAAAAGTACTGTCTTATAAGTATATCAGTATAAAGTCCCTAACATAAACTATAGTATGTCTGAGCCTGCCGTGTTTTTTTTTTTTTTTTTTTTTTGTCTCATTGCTTCACTCTGTCTGACCTCTTTCCATTACACTTTCCCTAGCATGTCTGAGTCATTTTTCCGCTCGTTTCATAATCTCTTCAGTCCTCTAGTATCTCCTCCAGTCATTTCCGTTACTTTATAGTTTATACTTTTTTTTCCCTTTCCCGTTTGATTGCACTGAACCTCCCTCTTGTTCAGACCACCGCCCATGTGCAGAACAGAGAACGTTGCATGGAAACAGAACAAACAGATTCCAGACGCCCTGTGGTGGCTCATGTTGATGATGTCAAAATGACCCAAACCACCATATCAAATCCTGGAACTGTGTTCATGCTCCCTTATGACTCTCTCTCTCTCTCTCTCTCTTCAGATGACACAGTGTACATGGAGAGTGAGAAGGAGCTGAAGGAGTACGTCTTGAATGACACTGGAAGAATCTACTATGGCACTGAGTTGCAGATCGGAGCTCGTACGTGGAACTTCGGCCAGGTGTGGAGATTGGAATAAAGCACTTTTTATTTCTCGCAAGAACTGCCCACTTAGACAGGAAAATGCATATAAAGCACCAAACCACAGTTCATTTTGTTTTTGTGTGGCGTTTACGGTAAATCTGACATCAATTATAGCATAATTGTAGACTGGCTTGGAAAAAACCATGTGATTACTGTGCTTACAAAATAGCAGAAATATGTGGCAACCAGAATTTGTTTGCTTAACAAAGCCAGTTTTGGCAAATGTTAATTCTGGACCCTGTTTAGACTTGAGATTTTACTTCATTGTCTCTCTCTCTCTTTCTCACCCAGTTTGATGAAGGAATTCTGGAGGCCTGTCTGTTTGTCCTGGATAATAGTGAGGTTCCTCCCTCAGGTAGAGGAGATCCTGTCAATGTGGTCCGAGTTATTTCTGCCATGGTGAGTGTAGTGAGATCTAGTAAAGATACTTTTTACCTGTCCTGACCTCAGAAACCCTTATTGAATTTATCTTATTGTGTGTTCTAGATCAATTCCCCAGATGACCGTGGCGTTCTGGAGGGAAACTGGTCTGGGAATTATGTGGGTGGGATGTCTCCCACAGCCTGGAGTGGAAGCGTTGAAATCCTTAGGCAGTACCACAAAGAAGGAGGAACGCCCGTCAAATACGGCCAGTGCTGGGTGTTTTCTGGGGTCACGACCACAGGTGTGTGTGTGTGTGTGTGTGTGTAGATAAGAGCCTATGTTCTCTAGTGGTAAAACTACCGGCTGTAGGCATATGCACTCTTAAAAAAGGTTCTTTACTGGCATCGATGGTTCCATAAAGAACCTTTAACATCAATGGAATCTTTCCATTCCATAAAAGGTTCTTGAGATGATTGAAGTGGTCTTCTAGTCTAAGATTTTTGGAACTTTTATTTTAAGAGTGTAACATAAAAACTTTGACTGTGAAAAAAATCGCAGAGACGCTACCAGTCTCACCAGTTTTTGAACAGTAAGATTTTTAATGTGTTTTAAAGAAGTCTCTTCTGCTTACCAAGCCTGCATTTATTTGATCCAAAGTACAGCAAAAACAGTAAAATTCTGAAATATTTTTACTATTTAAAATAACTGCTTTCTGTTTGAATATATTTAAAAATGTAATTTATTCCTGTAACGAAAAGCTGATCCTTCAGAAATCATTTTAATATGCTGAATTGCTGTTCAAGAAACATTTTGTTATTATTATTATTATTATCAAGATTTAAAACACTTACATTTACACTTACACAGTACATTTTTTCAGAATTCTTTGATGAATAGAAAGATCTTAAGATCAGCGTTTATCTGAAATAAAAAGCTTATGTAACATCATACACTATACCATTCAAAAGCTTGGAGTCAGTATAATTTTTTGGGGAAAAGATATTATAGAAATTAATACTTTTATTTAGCAAGGATGCTTTAAATTGATCAAAAGTGATGATAAAGACATTTATAATGTTACAAAAGATTTATATTTCAGATAAATGCTGTTCTTCTGAACTTTCTATTCATCAAAGAAACCTGAAAAAATTCTGCTCAGCTGTTTTCAACATAATAATAATAAATGTTTTTTAAGCAGCAAATCAGATAGTTAGAATGATTTCTGAAGGATCATGTGACGATTAATGGTGCTAAAAATTCAGCTTTGAAATCACAGGAATAAATTACATTTTAAAATATATTCAAATAGAAAGCAGTTATTTTAAATGGTAAAAATCTTTCAAAATTGTACTGTTTTTGCGGTATTTTGGATCAAATAAATGCAGGCTTGGTACTGTTTAAAAACTTTTGACTGGTAGTGTAAGTGCTGTACATATGTAACCTTTTAAAACCCCGCCCTCTAAAGATGCATCAGCCAATCCGATATCAACAAACCTAAACACAAAAGAGAATGATTGTGATTGGCTAAAAAAAGTGTTGGTCGTTTGTAGAATCTATAGTCACAGTAAATCAGTTTTACTGTAATATTTACTGAATATTCAGTGAAAATTACTTTAGCAATTAGCAATGTGGGAAGAAATAATAATGTATAAATAATTACAGTAATATGGAAAAAAATACATAGGTAAAATAATAATAATAATAATAATAATAATAATTAATAATAATTCCTTACATTTATATAGCGCTTTTCTGGGCACTCAAAGCGCTTTACATAAGGGGGAATCTCCTCAACCACCACCATGAAATGTATTCATCCTGAAGTCAACACATTGTCTTTCTTAATGCCTGTTTTTAGTATTATTGTGTTAAATTATCAGCTCTTGCCAAAAAAATGTCTTTGTGACAAAAACTGATGTCAAGACACTTATTTCAGTGATATCTGCCAGGATGTCTGAGGACATTTTATGAGTGATTAAAAAAATCAAGTGGTGAAATATTGCAGTTTAACCATGCATTTCTTACTATTCTTAAAAAAAGCCAGTTACACATCAAAAAGTATATGGTAAAATATAATATCTGTGTATTTTGGGAGGGTATGTGATGTCATAGGAATTTGCAAATCAACAAAATGTGCTATTGTTTACAAGTGTAAGTAGCCCCTGGAATCCTGAGCCGCCAGTCGCAGACTATCTTTACCGCGGTCAGGGTCTTGTGACATTCATAGCTGACCTCAGTTAACAGCACTGCGACCCCGTAGGGAATTTAAAATACTCCCGTCTGCATACTGTTCATTCCACATACAGACATTAATAGTATTCGACTCTGCATGAGACTCGTGCGCTCATTACTAGGGTATCACAATAGTTTAGTTTGATAAGATATACACTAAGGCTGCATTTTTGGATCAAAAATACAGCAAAAACAGTAATATTGTGAAATATTATAATTTAATTATTTAAATTAAAATAAAATGTAAATACATTTTTATTTAGATAAACGTATTAATGTGAATGTATTAATTTATTCCTGTGATGCAAAGCTAAATTTTCAGCATCATTATTCGAGTCTTCTGTCACATGATCTTTCAGAAATCATTCTAATATGCTGGTTTGCTGCTCAAGAAACATTTCTGATTATTATCAGTGTTGAAAACAGTTGTGCTGCTTCATATTTTTGATCTTTGATGCATATACAGTGACATCAAAAATGTCTTTAAATGAATTTAATGCATTCTTATGGAATAAAAGCATTAATTTCTTCCAAAAAGCCTGAACAGTTTGGACAATAGTGAATATTTTTATATTGAATATCTACAAAAAATGAATAACTCATACTCTTTCTCTCTCTTTGTCTGTCCCAGTATTAAGATGTCTAGGTATTCCTAGCCGTTCCGTAACTAATTTCCAATCTGCCCATGATACGGATGTGTCCTTGACAACAGATGTGTATTTTGATGAGGATATGGAACCAATCCATCATCTCAACTCAGACTCTGTATGGTGAGCGTTTGTGTTTTTCATTAAAATCATTTCATGCAATAAGTCCAAGACTGCTGTTATTCCAGTATATCAATACTTATTCTTTTATTAAGTCTTTCTGAATCCCTGATTTCCTCTCTTGACCTACAGGAATTTCCATGTTTGGAATGATTGCTGGATGGCCCGTCCAGATCTGCCTCCAGGTATGGGTGGGTGGCAGGCCGTGGATTCCACTCCCCAGGAGACCAGTCACGGGACATTCCGCTGCGGCCCGGCGTCACTGGCTGCTGTTCGCTCTGGACAGGTCTACCTTAAGTTCGACACGCCTTTCGTCTTTGCTGAGGTAAGCTCAGACAAATTATCATTATATACATTGTAGAACATTGTAGCCGGATCTACTTCTCTCTGTTTATGCCTATGACGAATCACGCAGGTACTGGGCTACTCTGCAACGGTGCCGACCCAGTCTAAAATAGTCTGAATATAAACATATATTATAGGTAGGGATGTGACGAAATCTCGTGGCACTAGATCTGGCGAGATCCGATGTGTCGTTACCATATCCTGGCAACACATTTTGCAGTGTTTACATTAGAGCTGCACCATTCATCCTTAAAATATGGAGATCTCGATTCAAACACCCATGCAATATTTTTCCTGAATGACGATTTAGCTATGTCTATTAGGACGTTTTCACATTGCGGGTGTCAGTGGAGCGTGAGAAGCACGTTTTGTCGTTGCCCATGTTAATGAATCAGAGGGTCGGGGTAAATGTGAATGCAGAAAGAGCAACGCAAACAGTCTTTTCAACCACATTATAATCATTATTTCTGTGTTACAGACATTTAAATAATAGAAGTACTGAGATAAAAGTTTATAGGTTGTGTATAAACACTTATTGTCTACAGTAGCGATCAAAACGAAAGTATCTTAACACGTGTATGTATTGTAACGCTTATCCTCTTCCGCCAGGAGGTGGCGACAACTCTCGTTTTAAAAAAGTATGTCTTTGAATCATTCATTCAGGAGATTTCAATAGTGAAACATATCTTAATGAAGTGAGACACTGACTCTTTCATTGAATGTTTTTTTTTTTTTTTAAATGAATATATGTATTTAAAAGAGTTAGTAATTTACGTTTTCTAATCTTTTTTTCTCAAGAATCGTGAGAGAATCGTGGTCTCCAATTTATTAAAAAACAACTGGGATTCTCAATTAATCCAGAATCGTGAAGCTCTTGTTTAAATGTTGTTTATTTTTTGCATATAATTCATTAAAATGGAAGTTTAATTTCATAAAGTTCAAAATGCACCTACATTTTTTTGCATTTTGTCTTTTTCAGTTGAATAAAAGACTAT
>JAHKKF010523706.1:12279-32821 GCA_019740295.1 Labeo calbasu | reverse complement strand
CTTTTATTTTGACAAAATAGTATTAGTCTTTGTGCAGCTCTAATGTGTTTTGTCTTTGGCAAATCTGAACAGAGTTTAAGACATCTTGAGATCTCTTCTAAAAGTTACTCACTGCCGTCTAGGAGAAACAACTGAGATGTTAAAGCAAATCAGATCAAAAAAGAGGAAAATAGTTTGGGATGGAAATTTCTGAAATGCCGAACACAAACAACAGCATATTTAGCGTTTGTTGGGCTAATAAAGCATAAAGAAAACACTTTCTAAACGGCTGTATTTCCAGAGCGACGGCAGCACGTCTCTGTCAGTATCACACCTCGTCATCAGTCTGACCTCCGTCGCCACTGATAAAGCTCCACTTTGTTACGGTCGCTTCCAGCGGGCGTCGATCATCTGCGCCCTGATTATTAATGTTTTGAATCAGTCTGGTCAGTCGCACGAAACTCACTCCAGCGCTGCAGCGAAAGCGAGTAAAACATGCTCGCATTACAGTCTGGCACCAAACCAGAGAGAATCTCCAGATCTGACTCACATCTGCTTTATGATCCGTGCATCTATAGAAAGTCAACATGCAGCGGCGCTCAAAACCCACTTTACTTCCATAATGTGATGTATGTAAGACTCAGGACAGGGAAAGGTCAAACAGCAGATCATGCATGCAACGCCACGGTCATTGGTTCGATTCCCAGAGAATGCATGAACTGATCAAATGCATGCATTGAATGCAAGTTAAATTGCTAAAAGCGTCTATAAATGCATAAATGTAAATGATTATAAGTGAGCATTACAGACAGGATCAAGTCAGATCCGAATGTGTTTACTAAAAAAAAAGGCTAAATATTTGTACGATTATGTAACAGTTTGCATGGCACAGGTGCCGTCAGCAGAAATGGAAAATCATTTCGTGACTGAAGATTATGAAAGTAAACAGCAGATTTTGCTTGCTAATTAAAAAAAAACATTGGGTCTCATTTAATATACATCAACCATGCGTACACACAAATGTGTGTGTGAAATATGCATATGAATGTTTTTATGCACAAATCACCATTCAGCAATAATTTTCAAACAAAAATGTATTCTAAATAAAAATCCACAATTGGCACTCTGATAAATCATTTAATATTAATCAAATATACACTGGTATATTCATCATCATTAATAATAATAATATTTGGTATAATAATATTAATTATCACATTAATAATTTTACTCTTAAAACATTTAAATAAATAAGAAAAAATGTAAATAAAAATAAAAAGTATTAATAGCATTACTATAAATATTAAATAATTTAATATAACAGTTTAGATTAAAGAAACATATTTGAAATACATTTCAAATAATAATAAAAATATATTCATGCAGACATGCATATGTAAAGCTGTATATTTAGAGGCTGAAACAACAAGAAGTCTTAGCAAAACTAAAACTAATGAAAACTAAACTCTTTCTTATGAAAGAATAACTAAAATCAGCCTAAGGTGTTCAGCTGGTCTGGCAAAAACATCTCATGTGAGTCTGCATGGAAAACTCTTCAGTTCAGTCTTATCTGGAACAGAAACCGTGAGTCTGGACTTTAAAACAGAGTCTGGGTTCAGTGACGGGGAAACACTCACACACTCACACACACACACACACACACACACACACACACACACACACACACACACACACTCACTCACACGTTATCAGTCTTTACTTCACGCATAAATCCTCCGGATTAAAGCGCGAGAGAGACGGCCGATGAAAGCGAGGCAGGCCTATAGAAATGCAAAGAAGTGGCCCTTCTTTTCTCCACTTTATTCCCGTTCATTTGCTGTCGGACGGGGGAGGAATGATGGGACATTCTCAGAGAGGAGACTTCATTAATGCACAGTATTTAACAGCTCTACGTGTGTGTGTGTGTGTGTGTGTGTGTGTGTGTGTGTGTGTTTCCATCCGTCAGACCTCCATTCACACACACCACCATCAGAGAGAGACACAGACGTGCTCATCCGTAACATTCAGAAAGACTAAAAGAGAAACACACTTTCATCCTGAAGTCACTGTCATGAAGAGAGAAAAGAACCACAATGATTCAGTCGCTCTTCACAAACAAACGGAGATTATAATGCTTATAAACTAAAGTTTAAATTAGTGGAAAGAAATTAATACTTTTAGTAATCAAGGACGCATTGAATTGACCAAAAGTGACAGTAAAGGCATTTACAATGTGAAAAAAGAAAAAAATTAAGTTCTTTTGAAATCTATTTATCTGTGAATCCTGAAAAATAAAATATTGTGCTGCACAACTGTTTTCACATTGATAATAATCATAAATGTTTGTTGAGCAGCAAATCAGCATATCAGAATGATTTCTGAAAAATCATGTGACCCTGAAGACTGGAGTAATGATGCTGAAAATTCAGCTGCGCATCACAGAAATAAATGACATTTGAACAGATTTTCACATAGAAAACAGCTGTTTGAAATCATAAAAATATTTCACATTTACTGTCATTTTAATCAAACGAATGCAGCCCTGATGAACAGAAGAGAGACTTTCAGAAACGGTCCAAAATCTTTCCAGCCCCATATTTTTTGAAGTTTGTAGGAAAAAAAAAAAGTACTTTCTACCAACTCTGTATGTTGTTGTTTTTTGGATAGACTGTCCCTTTAAGGACTCAGTCTGTATAAATCTGATCGCTGGAACAGATTCTCATGGTTTTTGCGTCTTGCGAAAGCAGCTGCTGCTCACATACGTGAGATTTTTCGCTGCGTTTATGTTTGATTCATGAATGCGGCAGTGAAATGCATCTGAAGCATGCGACGCTCTGATCCCGTTGCTCAAATAAACCCTATAATTACAGCGAAAGAATGAAACCCTGAACAGACCAAGAGTTTAACTTCATACACAGCAAATCCTGACACAAAGAGAGACGGGCAAACACAGAGACGGGGTGTGTGATTGTGATTGGGGTGAATCTCTATTCTTTATGTGTGTGCGTTATTAACCCCGACGCTCTTTCTCAGGACAGTGAGCTGTAATTACCGATGTCTCTTCTAATGGCTGGTATAATGGGTTCTCGGGGACCACCGGGGATGCGGCGCACCTCATAAAGGAGCGTCTGTCTCTCACAGGTCTCACCAAGAACAAACTTCAGAGCTTTACTGCGGTCATCAGATACGGAAAAACTGACCCTCTGTATCTGATTACACACATCTTTTTTTGCTGTTAGGATGATAAATATGATAAAACACTCATCAGTGTCAAAATGACTGAGATGACCAATCAAATCAAAGATGGAGAAAGAGTGAAGATGTAAGGCTGGAATGTAACATTCGCCTGTTTTATGACAGAAACGTTAAACGGCCAACAGTAATATCCAGTGATGATTATATTTTTGCAAACTTGCAAACTGCAAACTACTTCCAGTCACATTTATTTCAACAGTGTTTTATACAAAACAGATTGTTTCAAAGCAGCTTCAATCAATTCAGTTCAGTGTTCATTTTATTCAGTTCAATAACTGCAAATGTCACAAAGTTTGTCATAATCCAAAAATAGCTTATATAATTTAATGTAATAAGACCTTAAACATTTGCAGAGCTGCTTTCAGAATATTATGATTAAAAGTGACTGTTTATTTTTTAAAATAGAAAACATGATTTGCAAATTGTTTACATACATTAGTTAACAATAATCTTTTAACTATTTTTCTTTCTTTTTCACTTTCTTCATTCCTTTTAAATCATTTAATTCCTAAATAAAAATGTCAATCATTTTGACAAATTAAAAAAAAATAAAAAATAAAAAATAAAATAAAATGTTTAAGACATGATTATAGGTTGAATAGACACAGGAAAATGTTCAGTTTAAATGTGCACAATGAAAACCTCACACTGCAGTTAAAAGCATTGATTTCATTTTATCTGTAATACCTAGAGACAGTTCATCCATAAATAAAATTAAAATGAATGAAAAATAATTTACTTCCACTTAAGACATTCATCAGTAACATTACAATCAGACTAAACTGAGGTGTTTTCACTGCAGCATGCTACTTAAACGGACAGTTCAGCAAAAAAAGAAAGAAAATAGCCTCTCTTATGTTATATCAGTCTTTATTATTTATTCTGTGCAACACAGATGATATTTGAGAAATGTTCTCAGTGTTTTTCGTCCACACTGTACAATTAAAGTCAATGAGGTCCATTGTTGTTTAAACCGCAATTTTCTTAAAAATATCTTCTTTTGTGTTTCGCAGAAGACAGAGAGTCATGGAGGTTTGGAACAACATGACAACATTGTTTTCTTTAGGTGACCTGTGCTTTTAAGAAGCACACTGCAGTATAGCTATTTCTGTACAGTATGCTTGTAGAACACTTGAGTTCAATCAGTCACTGATAATCTTCCTTTCACATGTCAGTTTCCATCCTGCATCTCCCACTGATGCTTGTGCAACATGAAACAATTCACAGCAAACCTTAACACTGACTTTATTCCACCACCGTGTGAATTTATGACTCTGAGTTCAGCCTAAACTTAGAAGTCGTTAAACAAAGAAGCATTGCAAAATTAGTCGACTAATGGCATGCAATGACATGCACGCTAGGGCAAATACATGCATTTAATCACTGCAATATTTATAGTGTTATTTAACTGAATATTGTTCTTAAGTTATTGTCTCCTTTTCTGTTATTTGCTGTTTAAATGTGAAAAATACTAAGAATGGAATATATTACAAATGGAAGAAAGATGTGATTTAGACTTTGCAAGAAAAAAGTTTGATTCATTTCTGTGAATCAGTTTCAAGGACCTGATTCAAAGTTCTGATTCAGTTATGTTTATTATTGTTTTTCCCCTTTATTTTCACCACTAGATGTACTTTGTAAAAATTTCACTCATAAATGGCTAGTAAATTTCACAAATTACGAAAAAAAAAAAAAATCCAACACACATTTACTATAAATAGAAACTTAAGTTTTCTAAAATTCTGATCAGTTTTTGTTTAAAACAATGACAAATATCTGCCAGTGGAGTCAGAAAAATACTTTTCTTTTCTTTGAATTACGTTTATTTTTCCGACACCGTTGACAGATATTTGTTCTTGTTTGATGCACAAACTCATTTCATTTTATCTTCATTTTCTCACTTAACGCTCCTCCAGTAAATGTATCTTGATTTACGGATGTTTAGATATTTGTTCGAAATCAAGACAAAAATACTGAGGAAGAACATCATTTTTTACAGCTTATTTCAAACCAAATTAACAAATGTTTGTCTAATGTTTTGCATGAAATGTTCGCTTGCGCTGTCCTTTTAATCCACGCCGCTTGTCCAAATATTTTCGAGGGCCGCTTTCACATCTGTAAAACAGTAAACAGAGGTTTTCTGTGCTCCAGCTGTCTTGTGTCCAATTTACCGCACTTGTACTACAGTAAAACGCTGATCTGTTTGTAATGGACCAGGATCAGATCTGATAAAAGAGCAGCTAAACGTGCGTGTTTGAGTTTCAGCTCCAGACCGTCAGAGATACAGTCATATAAATCCTGACGTCATCTCTGCTGCGTTAGTCTGCGTGTGGTTTCCATCAGTTTAAGATCTGGCAGGAATGAGATCTTCTCAAATGCGTCGTGTGTTTACGCTCCGAGTCCAAACACTCGCAGAAAGCGAACGCACGATCTCCAGACACACAACCAGAGCTTATAGTTTCTGAGCAAATCTAACACTAATGCATGCTGAAAGGCCCCAAATCTGTCTTTCTTCTGCTGCTCTCTTCTTGACGTTTCCCAGAGAAAATGAATCCTTTCAGAATGATGTAATACAATCACCTAGAAATAAACTCCTGCTCATCTGCTTTACTGCAGGATTTTCAGCCAATCAGCTGCAACGTAAATGTCATGTGACTTAGGCTTCACAAATGACATCACAGACAGGACAAATATAAGCAATAAATGACCTTGTTTTCTATTTGAATTGAGTTTATTTTTTTTCTGACCCAATTGGCAGATATTTGTGCTTGTTTTAAATGAAAACTCACTTAATTTTAATACATTTCTCAGAAAACAAGATTTAATATCCTCAGTGATTTTGCATCTCCAGTAAATGTGTCTTGACTTAAGGATGTTTACAATACTGAGGATGAACATACATTTTTGCAGTGCAATGATATTCTACAAGTTTCTTCATTTTTTTTCCTAAACAGAAAAAATTATTTTCTTACTCAGCATTTTTTACTTGGTTTTTTCCGTCAAGATGCAAAACAACAAATTAAGTTTTGCTTTCTGAAAAATGCACTAAAATGAAGTGAAGTGTCAATGTAGTAAAAAAATGTTTTCCCCTTGAATTAAGCACAACCTCATTTAATTTTGATTAATTTCTTAAACTTAATATCATATGCCATTGTGCAACTCGAGAAAGCTTGATTTTAAAAATGTTTAGATATTTGTTCTATAAAACAATACAAAACATAATGACATCATAGTTTGCAGTGTAATCAAAATGTCTCATAATTCTGCCACGTTCACAATCAAATATAAACTCACTGAAAAATTGTACATGCAGCTGCTGCCATGAGACTAACGGTGAACGGTTATCACGAAAACCTGATAGCTGAGCCCTGTTATAGAAACACTTCCTTAAATTACAGCGCCAACATATTCGGGTCTTGTTTTGTCTTATTTCGGTTTGTGTGAGTGATAGTTCACGTCTGGATCAGACTCGCTGTCAGAGAGCCAAACACTGTGAAACATTCGTCTATCCAAGAGGAATCGTTTCACATTGTTCCCTCCTCCTTTGTTTCCTGTTCCCTTATTTTTCCAGAGAATCACACACACAGAGTTCAATAATTTGACAGCAGCTGTAGAGTGAACAGAATCTCAGGTCCTGCTTTGAATCGTGTTAAGTTTTTACATTTAATACTTGTGCAACACGAAACAATGTACAGCAAGTTTTAACACTGAATTCATTCCACCGCTGGATGAATTTATGGCACTTGCAGGCATTTAGTTCTCTGTAATCTTTACAAACGCAGGAGATACACTGCGTATTCAGTTAAACAATACTGTGAACATGCACTTTTTACCTGGCCTACAATTTCGCTCTGATTACATGTCATTAGGCGGCTAATTTTGCGATGCTTCTTTGTTTTGCGACTCACGAGTATAGGAACGTAAACAGACAGATTTACACATCAAGCAAACATGCTGCTAGCTTTTTTAACATGATTTTAGTTTTAGTTAACACTAACAACTCTGGGGCAAATACGTAACTACTGAGACATATATTTTCAGCTCTGCACTTACATATCTCTGAACAAATGTGTGCAGATGAAACAAATCCTCCGCCCTGGGAACGGTCTGGCTCTCTCAGGACGTCTGACCCGTTTCTGCTGGTGTTAATGTGATTGATTCTTGGTCGGATCAGCACATTCCAGCGCGGGTCCGTCCCTGATACGAGCGCCGCGTTTGTCCCACAGGTTCCCTGGTGCCCCGGTGGAGATCAAACACCCTCGCAGCGATTTACAGTCACATGCGTCCACGCACACGCTGCTGGAGTTAAAGCTGCTCTTTTGAGAGCCATAACTTATTCACTGTCAGGACACGGCCCGCTCTCACTCAGGGGTCAAAGGTCAGGGCGGCTTCCTGCTCTGACCCCCGGGAGTTCAGAGGTCAAGCAGCGTCCCGTGAGGTCCAGTGGGATTACGACAGCTGCGTGTCAAAATTATAAATATGAACCCAGATGTTTCTGCTAAAATCCCCTTGGAGAAATTAAAACACACAAATGAGTGAGTAGTTACAGTAAGAGTCTAGAGCTGTAAATGAACGTGGACAGCAGCTCAGATCGTTTGCTCTGTAAAAGGGTTATTTAAACAAATGGAAAAAAGCTTGAAGACAGATTTTTTTTTTTAGTAGGAAGATTCAGTCTATTTTTGGTTAGAACTTAACAAGAATACTCTACTTAACAAGGATCATTTCTAACCAAAGTTTTCTTGACTTTACTCAGACGCTTTACAAATTGAGTATCTGAACAAACAAGTTTCCAGCTCGAGTTCTAGACTGAAAAAAAAAAGTATTATGTGGTAAATATTATTAAAAATAATAATGGCTTTATCTTTAACTGGCTTAAGGCAAGACACTACATGTGAATACTGTAAAAATGTAGCTAATAGATGTCCTCATACATTCCTAAATTGATTAATTACAGTACATTAAGGCAACTGCAACTTGTTTTACAAGTTTTCTGAAATGTATGCAAATTCAAATATGCTAATTTGAATACATTTTTAGAGTTTGAACATAACATATAATAACAACAAGGTTTTTCCCAGAAGGGTTTCTGGATTGCTCTTTTCATCACTTCATAAATCAGAAAATACTGTCAACAGATAGGAAAATAAATATGTTTTTAACATGTTTTTAGGAATAAAATGTTGTATAAATCAGTGTGAAAGATATATGAACAAACCCCTCAGTAAAAACCTTCAGAATATAGAGAGGAACAAAACTGTAAGTTTTGGTTTATGTAAGTGCTGTTAAAGTGGAGAAAAAAACTTGCATTCTTTAAGGATAGGGATTTTCACAATGTTATTAGGAATAAAATGTTGTATAAATCAGTGTGAATGAAATATGAACAAACCCCTCAGTAAAAACCTTCAGAATATAGAGAGGAATAAAACTGTAAGTTTTGGTGTATGTAAGCTCTACTGACGTTGAGAAAAAACTTTTAAAGATAAGTCTTGGAATTGAAATCTACAGACTCAGATAGATAAAGTGTTGAAGCATCAGTCTGTCGAGGTGGAGTCGGTCACCACGGCGACACGCCGACCCTCTGAGAGCAAACACAGAAACACACTCACACACTCTCAGCGCTGACCGGGGGGAAGTGGCACTTAAACTTTACAAGAGAAACACACACACACACATGCAGCAGCACACTGGGGCCTGTGTTCAGCCCAACGCCTTTGTTTGAACCCTCTCGTGTCCCCCTCCATTCACACAAACACACACACACAACAGCTCTCCATACATGCCTCTCTTTCTCTCTTACTCACACACACACACACACACACACACACTACAGGCTACATACAGCGGGTCCAAAAGTCTGAATCTGGGAAAATTGTGCCATTTGAACCTGTAAATAATCAGAATGTTTGAGGAATTTGAATAATCCACCGCAAAAATTAATTTTTCCTCCTTAGTATTTTAGTCTTGTTTTCCAGTACAATACAGACACATTCATTTAAAAAGCAAAATGAAAAGATATTAAGTCTTGTAAATGTATCCAAGTCAGTTTATGCTTAAAACAACAACAAATGTCTGCTAATAGGGACAGAAAAAAAAAACTAAATTCAAAAATCAATATAGTTGAATGCACTGTGAGCAAAAAAGCAGTGTAACATATGTTTCTTTGTTTTTTTAATTATATTTCTGTTAATATTGTGAATTATATTTTTATTTTTTTCTGTTTTCATGTCAATTTTAGTTACATTTTCAGTAATTTTGCTTTAGTCATTTTTATTCTATATACATAATAATTATATAATTAATTATAATGATATAAATAATATATAATAATATATAATTGTTATTATATATATATATATTATAAAATTTATAGTTTTTTTTTGCTCTGCTTTGAAAACTAGCTGAAATAAAATATATTTTTAAAAAATGTAATTTTATTTTCTACCCCTAACTATAATAACCCTGACTGTAACCCATACAAATATTTAAACCAATTTCAATGTTATTTTTGAAGTTTTTTGAAGTTATTTTTGAATGAGATTCAGCTCATTTTTTTAAAGTCAGTTTGAGTTGAAGTTGAAAGTTTAAGCTGAAATGACTTGAACGGCCAATTTGATTATACTTGTGGATTTTTATACAGATTTATCTACTGACATCTATTTCATTTTGTTTTTAATTGTCTGATCTGAAATCAAATACCTTCCATTAATATTTCATTAAAATTTCATTTATTCATATCGTTTTGCATTATTGACACACTATTTTCCTATTTAATACTGTAAAGGTGCTTTGACGCAACCTGTATTGTTAAAAGCGCTCTATAAATAAAGACGACTTGAGACCCAGAATGAAGGGAATGTTTAGTTCTCTTCTCACATCCCTCACAACCCTTCTCTCCCCGATCGTCCGTCCTTTTCCCATCACGTTGTTCTCTCTGACCCGTCCCGACCGGGCCGACACCGGCAGCCTCTCCTCACCTCCCTCTCCCGTATACGAAACGCCTTCCTTCAGAGCGAGTTCACTTGTAAATGATGTGATTGTGGCCGATTCGACATAGTTCTCCTCTCGCATTCCCTCTTTATCTGGCTGCCCAGAAGAGGAAGTGAATATGGCGGGAATGCGAGGAAAGTTAAAGAGCAAACATCAAGAGCAACTTTCTGACCCAGCGGAGAGAGAGAGCCAGAGATAGACAGGAGATGTAAGGCGTTTTTCACGCTTTAAGAGCTCCTTTAGTTCGCTGCTGTCAGACGGAGACGATTGAGAGAAAAGCCGAGCGACTGAAAGCTCTTTCTCTGCACGCATTTCTCTCCGCATTTGCATGTAAAAGCTCGCGGACGGCGCTGAATGCTCCTCGCTTCCCCGGAGCCATGGCGACGGCAGAAAAGGTGCAAAATTCAGTCGGCTGAACTTAAAACGACTTTATTAAAGTGTCAGTGATCAGAGAACGGACACAGAAGCGCTCAGTGTTCGCCCCGAACCGCCGTTACACGCTCAAAAAGCTTAATGACCTGCTAAGAGCATTACGCTCTAAAGACTTGTTGACGGAGACTCGATGCTCACGCCTAAAAAAAAAAGATTAATTTGCTGAAAATTGCAGGAATTTGACTGAAACACAAGAGCTTTTGTGCCGGAAGAGCCAGTGGGAAGTTTTAGATGCTACGCGCCTCACAAACGCCGCGTTCCCGTTCGGAAAGACGAGCAGTCGTTCAATTAATTGGATTCGTTCCAATTCGTTCCACAGCTCGCCCTCCACAATATTAAAAAAAAAATCATGATTAATGCATTGCTGTTTACATACAATCAGAGTTAGTTTAGTTATCCTAAACTAAAAGATATATTTTTGTTACTTGAAATAAAACAAAACAAAATATAGAAAAAATACTTGGTTATACTAGTTTCCAAGGCAGCATTTCTCATGTTCATTTAGTTTAACTTGATATACTAAAATAACTAAAACTAAAACTGAAATAAAAATTCATAAAATACTTAATTAATTTTTTTTTAAATACTTAAGATTAATAATTTAGTCATATTACTAAAATGACATTGTATACAATTGAAAAACAGATTGACGTTGCTATTTGCAACCACATTGTGGTTTACACAAAAAGCAAAAAAATAGTTTTTAAACATATTTTTGTCTTTTTTTCAGTAAAATATCTAAACATTCTTAAAAAAAAAGACACATTTACTTGCAAAATAAAAAAAAATAAAATAAAAATAATTATTAAAAATCCCCATTAAACTACCAAACTTAATATGTCAACTGGGGTCAGAAAAATAAAAAATAAATTATTTAATTAATTTAATTAATACATTAAAAATTAATTGTATGTTTTTGACTCCATTGGCAGATATTTGTTATTGTTTTAATTATAAACTCACTTAATTTTGGTAACAAAAAATATCAGAATGTATTGATTTATGTCTAAAATAAGAACAAATATCGTCCATATTTAATTATATTCATAATTAATAAAAAAAAAAAAAAATTCTGACCACACTGATATTCGTTGTTGTTTTAAGCATAAACTCACCTAATTTTTTTTTAGAAAACAAGACTTTTTTTTGCAATGGTTTTATTATAATTGTTTAATTCATACTATGATATTTCATACGTTTAATGCAAACCACTTCATTGGTTCTTAAATGCAATGGATGACAGACTTTTCTTTGCACAATCCATCATATAACTAATGCACGAGTAAGTTTAGAGTACCTATATGAAGCTTTATGATCACTGTTTACATTAAGTTGTCCTAAATATCAAAGTACGTCAAGAATATTTGGAGAATAACATAAGTATTTAGACAACAGACTTATTCCCACTCAAAAACTCATTGTTTTCGTCTTTCTCATCTTTCCTAATTGTGGGACGTGAACATGCCGTGGACAGAATGAATGGACGTCTGAGGACCTGTAAAATGGGATAACAAACGCACACGATAATCCTTCACGCTAAGAGAAAGAGCGAGAAAAGGGATTGAGAATATCTTGCGAGGATGAAGATCAAACTCTTCGTGGGACGTCCTGGGGTTTATCCGCTCTCCGCCGGCTTTGTGTAATTAATGAGTTTCTGATTTATGCACATAACTAACAACAAACAACATCATAAATAAAAAGCAGCTCTAATGAAGCGCCTCATAATTACCCAAATGAGAGTCGTAACGAGCAGGAAAAACACATGAAACGCGTCAACATCTCTGAAATTATGAAATATGAAAGATGCCTTCAGTCTTTAACTTTATATTGTTGTTTATGTTGAGACGTGATTAAAAGCGACTGCTCGATAAACCCAAAGACAGAGGGATGATTTCGCTAAAACCAACAAACGCTTCAGAAAATAACAGTGCGCAGCAGAAATCTGGCAGCTGCTTATAAACACAAAACTAATTCTGCGTTAGCCATTCCGCTTCAACGGCACACACGACACAAATAAACACGCTAGCAAAGCAACATCCAAACCTCACGCAGAAATTCCCTATTAAATGTCAGATCCTCCCATACAAACACACACCGACCGCGGGAATAACGTCCGGCACTAATGTTTGCCGAGAACAAACGCTCCAATCAACATTTAATGGAATAATTCACTAACTCTAAAGTCTGTCTCACCCTCACGTTGTTCTTTACAGTGTTAAAAGCACTTTACATACTATTAGATTTTTTACATTTTCTATTTTATTATTTTTTATATATTTTTAAATATATTTTATTAGTATTCTAAAGTTAGTTTTTAGATTTCTAAAATGCAACATTTATATTTTTATTATTATTTTACATTTCTAAAATGCATTAATATCAATTTTTATTATTATTATTTTATTATTACTATTTTACATTTCAGTTTTTTTCCTTTTTTCAGTTTTAGTTATTTTAGTAAGTTAAACTGAAGGAAAATGAGAAACATTGCCTTGGCAACTAGCTAGTTTATAAAATATTTTAAAATATTTTATTTTGGTTAAAGTTTATGCAAAACTTCAAGTAACATTTTTTTTCCTTTATAGTTTTAGTTTTAGTTAGCAGAATGTAAGTAAAAAGGAAAAGAAAAAGGATAAAAAATAAGAATTAGAAAAAAATAAATCAGAATTAGATTCTGTATAGTGAAAATGAATCTAACAAAGTAAACAAACTTAAGTCTGCTGTGACTCTACAAAACATTGTTTTATTGATGACACATTGAAAAAAAAATAGTAACAAAAAAAACAAAAAGAAAAACAGTAACAAAGAAATGCAAAGTAACAAACTGAATTAAATGTGACATTTTTAAGTATTTTCTTGTAAAGCATACTTCAATCATCTTTGTTTTACAAATATATATATATATATATATCTATACTGCATTATTTTCAATAAGTCATTTTAATTAAGCACAAACTCCATTACCATCTGTTAGTTTTGTTGTGAAAATTTTTTTAAAATTGAAGTCATTGATCCTTCCTTAAACGCTGTAGTTCTGACTAAAATCTTTATGCAACTTTAATGCATCGATGACATTAAAACTGGCGTGACTCCACAAGCCGTATTTAATTATTTTATGAACAGAAGGCGAGATTTTCAGTGAATAACAACATAAAAGTATAAGTATGGATTTAGTTTAGAGTCGCATGAACTACTGCTGAATCTTTACCAATAAATCCTCGATTCATTATATTGACGAAAGCACCTCAGAGATTCAACTAAACATCTCCTTCTGCTATTGACTTAAGAAAGAAACTCATACGGCTTTGGAACGACACGAGGGTGAAAAACTAATGACTGAATTTCCATTTCGGGCTGAAGTAACCCTCGGAACAGAGCTGTAGCCGCGCAGCGATATTGAGTTATCTGAGCGAGCCGCCTGAGAATTCATATTCGACATCCAAGAGCCATATGGAAGACATTAGCATCTGTAAGCAGGTTTCTTTCGCTCCAGCACTAATTTTTCGAGGCTGTTTGAAGGATTTGGAGACACACAATCCTGGCGACTATGCAAACGCTGAAACAACATTCGCGGCTCACACGGTCACACACACACGTAATGCGCGGGGCAGACGGGTCAGACGACAGATCAACTCCAGATGAGCAATAACAGCCGACACACACCTCAAACACCTGAAGCAGGTCTGACATCGGGATCAGCCCGTCCACGAGCGTTCAGAAGCACATCACGTGTAAACCGATCCAGTCGTGAGGATGAAAAGCGAGCGTTACGATAGCAAGTGAGCTGAGAGGAGGCGTCTCAGGTTACGCCTCACAAATCAGATTAATTTAAGCGCTTAAACCTCATAATGCATTTCAAATCTGTGTATGTTTGAACCCAAACAATCGTTATTTTATGAAACAGTCATAACATCATATCTTTCAGCTAAAACAGTTTAACTTCTCATTAGTAAGAAAATGTGAAAGAAATTCAAATTTATGATTAGGGTACAACAGGGCTAAAGGCTCACCTTAATAAAAAATGTGCTGTTCACTGCGCCTAAAATGGCAAAAATAAATATATATATATATATATTTTTTAAATCTTAAAAATGCATGAGGTGGCACACACGGGGTAAAAGGCACACAGTATTGATACAAATACTTTAGCTAAAATAATGTTTTTTAAATAATGTCTAAGTTAATACTTGTTTAAAACAACAACTTTAGCAAAGTTTGTACTATTTTCTGCTTAATTTTGAAAAATAAAATAATTTTTGTTCAATAAATATACTGTCATTAAAATGTTAATATAAAAAATATTTTTTTAAATACAGAAACAAAATTAGTATAAAAAGTAAAGATTCTGAAGGCATTGAAGGAGATCCCATAGGAATTTAATATAGATTTACAGTTGTAACAACAAATCAAATTTTATTATATGATATAATTAATATCATGTTTTTAAATATGATGGTTTCATTCTAAACATGGTAATTATCTCTAAGATGGACACCCAACATAATATATGATATTTACCATCTGAATCTAACCATGTCATGTCAACAAATGGAAAAATCAGCCTTTTATTAATTATCATGTTAATTATTGTGCTTTTTAGCCCCAACAGCAGGGGCACTTTTTACCCCAAATACCATACTTTTACATATTCTTTCACTATTTAAAAACTGTTGCTTTAATTGTCTGAAACAAAACTGAAATTGAGACATTTGTCTCAAAATATATGCATTCATTTTAGCGATTCTCATTTGCTAATTAAATCTACAACATTTTTAAAAACATCAAATACTACATCAAGTAAGCACAGAATCAACTTTTCACATCAAGGATCAGGCAAATTTGCACGTGCATCTTGAAAAGCAAATGTTTTAGAAAGTGCTGTGCCACGTTTTTGTGCCATCTAGTGATTTAGAGGACAATATTATCAAAGACGCCTTTTACCCCAGGGCGCCTTTCGCCCCATTATACCCTACTGTTATTACTGCATTTACCCCTTTTTATCACTTAAAAATTGAGAATTCCCTTGAAATGTACAATTACACATAAAATATGCCAAAAAACATTATCATGCAAAATATTTATATATTTTTTTCAATATTACTGAGAAATTTTATTTTATTATATACTTGTTTTAAATTTATATGAACATTTAATCTAAGAATTACCAGTATTAACCCCATTGGAATGAATAGGATTTAATTAAATTCCTTTGAATTTATAACTTTCAGATGAAAAAGGGGACAATTTTTCATGCTGCGGTAGTTTGTCAATAGATGACATTTTCATGATCATGAACAAAATTCACTCCCAAAAGTGTGTGAGATACGAGAAAAAGGCTACATATGTTTTACAAAAAGTTTTATGACACTAATATAACTTCACAAATAATTTTAGAAAAAGTATTTTTGACACCTAATGGGACTCCATACATACCCGGGTCAAAATGACCCGAAGAGCAGTGTTGCCAAGTCCACGGTTTTCTCGCGGAATTAGGCTACTTTAACACTGTTGCCATGGGTTGTTTTTAGGGCCCTATGATTTCCGCGATGCGGGAAACGCGGACGGAATGGCGGAATCTAGTCATAAAAACAGAATTTACTGAATAACATGGAATGTCACAGAATTTGTCAAAGTTTGAATGAATTAATCAAAAATAAGTCATTACACTTAAATCAAACCGCAATATGGACTAGTATCTGATAATATTACATTTAAATACCATTTAAATGTGAATCCTGCATGTTCTGCGTGTCTCTGTTTTAATGAATGGAGCAGATGAGCGCTTTTGTTTACTACACACACTGAAGCGCACGTGACGCTCGCCGTCATTTCAACGTCTGTCGTCTCACTAAATGAGGACATAAATACATGAACGACATTTAATATTTAGCTCCTTTTTAGAAAAACTAGCATCATATCATATACACACAGAAATGTAAAGGTAAACACGGCAACTCGTCAAAATAAAAGTCCGGTTTAACTTGAAGACATTGTGCCAGATATATATTACTACTATTACTACTACTACTAAAATGAAATAAACATTATTTTTTAGTGTATTATCACACAAAATTTCTTCCATGTTTTAATTTGAATAGTAAATTCCCCTTTGTTTGCCAAAAAATGTTTTCTTAATTTTCAGTAATTAAAAGATAAATGAAATTAATGTTTTATGCCTTCATTTGATAACCAGAACATTTTTTAAATACACAACACAGAATTTCTGAGGGTAAAAAACCTTTCATATTTTAAGAATAAATTTGAATAAATGAAGCATGCTAAAACACAGAATTTGATAACAATAAAACATGGTGAGAAAAAATAAAACATTTCATAGGGCCCTAAACATGTTATTTTTGTGAAACCTTTATTAAATTGATGTGAAATTGTATAAGTTTCATGATTTTAATTAATTAGACATCCTCTTTGATTAATAAAATTTAATTTAACCATTAAAAAGGAGTTGAGAAAAATTAAAATGGGAAAAAAAACAGAATTTGGGAAAAAAAACAAAAAAAATTATAGGGCCCTATGTTTTTCATGTCTGTAGGTTTAAGTGACTCCAGTAACGTCATATTTAATTCCTGGAATGCAAATTTAAAAACGTATATTTTACACCCCCGGAACGTGATTTTTAATGGGGGACCCCTCGAAATGCAGTTGAGCTAGTTTTGAGAAGCAATTGGGTGGCTTTTGTTGTGAAAACCTGGCAACACTGCCAAACACCAAACATGTCATGTCTTCCTATATATATTTGTGAAAAATCTGAAAAAAAAGATTTTTTTGTTTTTAATTCCATTTTAAGTGTCTTAAAGCATTTTCAAAGTTGTTCCCTCACTAAAAAAAATATTTATTAGACGTGTTTATCTGTCCCTTCCAGGTCAAAACAGAGCAGAATGTGTTATGATTAAACCTGACGGTCACACTTCATATGTCAGCGAATGAAAACGTGAGAATGACATAGAAAAATAATTGACTGACCACAGGAGGAGACGCTAACGTGCGTCTGGTAGCCGTGGCTCTGCCTGCAGAGAGGCATGATGGGAAATAATAAGCATGTCATGATTTGAGTCACATGGCTGTCAGTTGTCACACACACACAAAGGCGACACACAGAGAAGACACACATGCGCACACACACACACAGAGTTCACAAATACTCCCAACCGTCCCGCTGTGAACCACACAAATGCCTGTGAATTCATAATTCATAATCTTGAAGGACCAACTGAACAAAAGTTCATATTAGGGCTGAACGAATGTGAAGATATTATGTGTACAAATTTAAAATTTGAATTTGTTAATGGAAATAAATCTTAAATAAAATAAAATATAAATATTAGATGAAAAACTTACATAAAAAAAAAAAAATTCAATTAAAAAATTGAAATGTTGCATTGGTGACCAATTAAAATGAAAACATAATTTTAAGTACTAATTTTTTTGTTTTTAAATGACAACAAAAAGCAATTACTAAAATTTAAACCAAAATAAAAAATGACATATTAAAATAAAAGCTAATTCAAATAAAAAAACAAAACAAAATAACAACACCATAACAGTACTATATTTTTGTATTTTCATCTTTGTTCTCCTTTACCTGCACAGGGTTTGTGTGGCGATTTAACACATTCATCTCTTCCTCAAGTGCTTTCAGAGCTCGTATTGTGTCACTGAAGCTTTGAGGCAGAGGATGGTGTGACCCTAAACTCAAATCAACTCAATCGACAGAGTTTACTCACAAAGTCACTTCCTGAAGCCTGACCCACAATCAGCGCCACAAACACACCCATAAATCACTGTCAGGCGTCAATATAACACGCACACACACACACACACACTCACTCACTCACTCTCTCATGCTCAGACAGACAGACAGGCTGAGAGAGACAGACAGACAGACAGAAAGACACAGTCATGCTGAGTTTGTAAAAGTGCAGCTCAAAAACACACGCAGCTGTTTTCACTTACGCAGCCAAACACACAAACACATGCGGCTGCCGCTGCTGCCTGCGCTATTTGCATACGACCACCATTCTGCGTCTCTTTAAAGTCAGACTATTACAGCAAACATCCGTTTCTATGAGCGCAAACAAACGCATTCATTTCTCAGCTCCCAAGTATGACAATATTAGATTTACTGCCGTTAGTGAAGTCAACCATCACTACACTGCAAAAATCATGTTCTTCCTCTGGATTTCTGTCTTGTTTTCCAGTACAAATGTCTTAACCTCCTTAAATCTGGATGCATTTACTGGAGAAGCAAAATGACTCAAGACATCTAGGTCTTGGCTTCTCAGAAATCAATCAAAATTGAGTGAGTTTTGGCTTAAAACAAGAACAAATTAAAAACAATCTTGTTTTTCATTTGAATTATGTTTATTTATTCTGACCCCATTGGCAGATATTTTTTCTTGTTTTAAGCATAAACTCGTTTTATTTTAAACAAGACTTAATGTCTTTTGTTGTTTTGCATCTCCAGTAAATGCATCTTGACTTAAGAATGTTTAGATATGTGTACTGGAAAACAAGACAAAAACACTGAGAAAGACTTCAGAGACGTTTAATACTTTTGCGGACCATGGTGGAATAACACTTCATTTCCCAGAATGCATCAGCAATGTGAGCCTTCCTGTCTTTCCATCTCAACTTCCTGTGGATTTCAGCCTATTCAATTCTAATTCCGTTTCCTGAACTGAAAGAAAGACAATTTCTATTTGTTTTATGGGGGACATTTATGCTCCTCATACTTTGTGCATTAATTGTTGGCTATTATATTTCAGTAATTTATATGTTCACTATAAAGTGACAACACAAATAGACCAAAGACACTGTCAGAATAACAGAAGCTGTTCACATGGAAAAGAAAAGTGCAGATAAAACCACAAAGACGTGACAAACTCACTGACATATTCTCAAAATTACATTTATGTATTTAGCAGATGCTTTTATCCAAGCACTAAGTATTTTCGTCTCGTTTTGCAGTAAATTTATACATTTTAAAGGAAAGACTGCATTAGACAGTAAGCATGTTTTCAGAAAATAAATCCTAAATGATGTGTATTTTCTTACCTCAGTGGCAAATTGAGGCTTTGTTAGATTTATACTTAAAACAATTTGCCAATGACGTAAGAAAAATATACATCATTTACATAATTTAAGACTTATTTTCTAACATGGGTTTATGCTTTAAACTAGAAAAAAAAATTCTAATGGCGTTAGAATAATACACTACATTTTAAGATTTATTCTTTGAAAACATTGCAGTTAATGCAATAAATGTCTCTGCAGCTTCATGCCAGAGTTATTAGTTTAAAAATATTACAAAACAAAATACAATTCCAACAACCTTAACAAAAATTAAAGTAAAAACAGAAAATCTAAAAATAAAAACCAATTCAAACTATTCATAAAAATTATTATAGTGTGTCATTGTAAAATAACACTGATAGAAATGTAAATTTTCTCCTGAAAAGCAAAAGCCAATGCACTAGTGTGTGTGTGTTTGAAAATAGACTAGCTGTCCATTCACTTAGTCTTTATTAGCCAAACCGACTAACATATATGGGGTTTTGTGTTTTGTAAAAATCCTAAGTCAAACATAATGTGAAGTATCGTATACAGGTGAACTCAAGTTTGAACTTTCTCCACACCTTCAGTGCAGCACAATCCTTCACTGATTTCAGTGATTCACTTTCTCAAATCGCTTTCAGCTGCAGTTCGGAGTAAACAAACCTCACCGCGAGAAACAATAGCACGCTATTACACTTAACCCAATAATGCCTCACATACTCACACAGTTATCAGGAACACGCAGTGCAGCTCTTTTCCCATGTTGCTGTTTTTTACGCAAACGTCACTGAAAGATATCTGGTGTAGAAACTATTTT
>JAHKKF010523706.1:0-12229 GCA_019740295.1 Labeo calbasu | reverse complement strand
TTGTAAAATGTAGTCCAATAAACTATTTACAACTTCATCATCTTTTTTCAGTGCGTATGTCCGCTTTAGAAGCCATGTCAGTTTAACTTTAACCACACGTCTTCTCTCCAAAACCCTGGCCTCAAAATTCCCCTGTCAAACCCAAACACACACAGCAACTCTCAAGCAATTCTGATTTGCTTACAAAAGCTCAGGCTGTTGCCAGGTTCACAGAGACACAGGTGTGATGCTCAGGTAGTGACGTACACACAGACACTGAGCCGAGAGGGGGAGCTAGAGAGAGAGAGACGTTTAGAGAGGAATGTGGACACATCTATCCATCCAAACCCTCATCCTCCCACCGCTGAATGAGAAAAGAGAGAAAGGGAGTAAAGAGGAAGAAAAGAGACGAGTAATCAACCCTAAATCAGTCATAAGAGAGAAACCACACACACATTACAGCAGCAGACAGACTGAAATAAGAGTAAGACATCAGAGAGAGAGACAACACCAGAAAAGCACTTTGGTGTTACTATAGAACAACAGCAATACTGTTTTATACAGTCATACTGAATGATTATATTCATTTACATTTACCACAAAGTACTTCAAATAATGTCCAAAAACACTATTTTGTGTTGAAAAGCAGAGTTGAGGTGAAGGGAGAGGTGATTTTACATCGTTTATCCCACACACCAACGAAATATGTGACCCTGGACCACGAAACCAGTCATAAGGGTCAATTTTGTGAAACTGAGATTTATATATCTGAAAGCTGAATAAATAAGCTTTTCATTGATGTATGGTTTGTTAGGATAGGAATAGGATCTGGAATCTGAGGATACAAAAATATCAAAATATTGAGAAGATCGCCTTTAAAGTTGTCCAAATGAAGTTCTTGGAACATGATCTTTACTTGATCTTTCAACTTAATGATTTTTGATTAAAAGGTTCTTCACAGCGATGCCATAGAAGAACCATTTTTGGTTCCACACAGAACCATTCAGTCAAATGTTCTTTAAAGCTCCATCTCATTCACCTTTTTTTACCACAAAGAACCTTTTGTGAGACAGCTTTATGGAACCATTTAAACAAAAAAGGTTTGTCTATGGCATCGTGAAGCACCTTTATTTTTAAGGTGTATTGCTACAAATATACCCGTGCTACTTAAGACCGGTTTTGTGGTCCAGGGTCACATATATGACATATATTACATTTCCATATGGGATGATCAGTATGTTTTTCTTGTTTTCCAGAAAAAAACATCTTAAATGTTAAAATGTTAATACATTTACTCGAGAAACAACATTTTTTATAAGATACCAGGACCGTTTTTTTTTCTTCTGTTAAGCTTTAACTTAGGTAAGGTTGTATGATTTCTCATTTTAAGGATGGTCGAATGTTTTCATGGAAAACAAGAGGAGTACAAGTTAAGAAAACAATTTATCTTGCATTGCAACTGTGAAGTCCAACAATCACACACACACACACACACACAGATTGGGCAGCTCTAATGTCACCCACATCTGCTTTCATTGTCACTGCTGTATGCTCTGATCTTCATCTCACATGGACACTTTCATACAACCTCAGATGAGTTCCTTCAGCACACCGATAGATGACACAAACGGTGACACCCCCTCACAAAGCAAAGCAAACCATTTTGGCTTTAATTACGCTCACTCTCTTTCTCTCGGAATGGAGAGCAACGCCTCTCGGGAAGCTATTTTCAAAACTCTAACACAAAGCACATTTCATCACAGCAGCGCAGAACGAGAGAGAAAAAAATCCACTTTATAAACGCGAATCATCAAGCCTGTAATAATATAACATTTTCGGTTCCAGTTGAAATTTCCAAAACACACACATATATAGAATCACATTTGTTTTTCATTTGAGCAGAGGCCTGCGCACACAAACCCACAAGCCCAGTGTAGAATTTCATCTGGTTCCTGCAGCCGAGAGTTTAACTCTATCCCTCGAGGGAGAGTTTAGCGGGAGCAACGCAGATGCGTCGCAATGTACCAACTGAACGTGCGGATTAAGTTTCACTTTTAGAGATTCCTCCTCTTACTCGCCTCAGCCCCCTCTGAAAGGAAATTTCTATTCACTGAGACTTAGAGGGTCAGCTGAATTTAATGGTCACTTATTGCCTGTTCAGGCAAAGCTGGTGGCACAAAGCAGGGTCTCACGGACCACCCTGCTCCAACATCGCCCGGGGCGTTCAAACCCCAGCTAATTCCCCCGCTTACTCGGCAGGGGACAGGTATCTGAGACCCACACGCGGATCTCCACCGCTCATTTCCCTTCTAGCCTGCCTTTTCTTGGCCAGAAAACGATTACAATAAGAAAGAAACAAACAATTCCATCCCGTGGTTTTGTGTTATTAATATCTGCAATCATGCTGTCTGGGCGTCTGATTTGTTGAATTTGTCGCTGCTGATAAGAGAGATTAGTTTGCTCGCAGCGGGAACGCAAAGCAGCGCATTTTACCCAGGGTTCCCCTCTCTCTGCCAGAGCAACTCGGAGCACAGCGAGCGCTCCGCTCTGAGATTAAGGCCTGCGCTCTCTCCGAGCTGAAACAATACAGCTAGCCTGCCAAAAAACAAAGCCCACATTCTCAAGTGCAAAGCAATTTATACTTAATACAACCCAGATCGTCTAAAAAAGAACAGGGGGGAAAAAAACAAGCAGGAACTTTAGTAATGCACGTACGGTTATCCAACACTCTTTTCCCCCTCTTTAGTTTGGATATTCTCGCTCAGGTTTTTCCACCACATTCACACAAATGACTTCAGCACATGTTTTAGAATATGTTCCCTTAGATTTCCTTTCACACAATATGCAAGAGCCATCAAAATCACTGACACCTCCCCCCCAAAAAAAGGGCGATTACTCACCTCTGCATGTTGCGTTCTCGGCTGGCTGGCGTCGGCTTCGATGGCGTACACGTCTATCAAGTAGAGGTCCGAGCCTTGCTCCCTGTCCAGTTCTGCAGCTGTCTGGATCACCCCGGAGTGGCGGCCGATGGTGAAAAGCCGACCTGCGGCCTTTCCTCCGCTCCGGACTGAAACAATAAAAAACTCCACCTTGGTGCCGGTGCCACGTGGACTGGAGGCATCCAGCGAGATGACGTTGGTTCCAGGCGGTTGGCCCTCCTTTAGAATGGTGATGTATTTGGGTTGGGAGAAGACCGGGCCATCGGCACCCTGAAGGATGATGGTCAGCTCCGTCCGTGAGGTCTTGCGGTCCGTGCCGTGATCCGTAGCGGACACGGTCAGACTGTAGATGAGTTTTGAGGGAACGAGCTGAGAGGCGAGTCTGATATCTCCACTGTAGCGGTCCATGATAAACGTGTCCGAATCTCCTCTTACGAGCTCGTACTCCACCTCCCCGTTGGCACCCTCGTCCGGGTCAAAAGCCACTACTGTTGTCAGAATGGAACCGATCACTATGTTAGATTCAGCCACCAGGGCGTTCTGGGAGATAAATATGGGCACGTTGTCGTTTTGGTCCGTCACCCATATGGTAACGTTTTTCAGAGCAAAACGCCGGAACTCGGCAGGCACTGCCTGGTCGGTTGCTTTGACGGTCAGCTCAAAAAGGTTGGAGAACTCTCTGTCAATGTCCTTGTTTGTATAGACCACACCAGACGCGGGGTCGATGCGGAAATGACCACCTCTAGGAGTCTGCATCACGATGGAGTACTCCAGCTGCCCGTTGATGTCGGCATCCGTGTCGTGAGCCGTTATAGTCATGACGGAAGTGGACAGCGGGAGGTTTTCAGGGATGGATTTAAAAATGTCACCTGGTGTAAAAACAGGAGGGTTGTCATTAAAATCTCTCACATGAATGATGACCGGAATGGAGGAAGATCTGGACGGCCTTCCGCTGTCTTTGGCTGTGACGTTGAGTTTGTACAGGGACTGCGTCTCGTAATCCAGTTTTTTGACCAGGAAAATGCTGCCAGTGTTGGGACTGATGCTGAAAGTGCCGTGGTTGTTTGTGGCAGAGATGCTGTATGTGATGTCAGCGTTGGAACCCGAGTCAGAGTCTGTGGCGGTTACGGAGGCGACCAGCTCTCCAATCCGCATGTTTTCCAGCACGTCCACTGTGAGGGTTGATTTGGGAAATGATGGAGAATTATCGTTATCATCCAGGACGCTGATGCTCAACACACATGTGGATGACAGAGGCACAATCCCAGAATCCTCCGCTATAATTTTGAGCGAGAAAAAGGGTGTTGTCTCGTAGTCTAGTTTTCCCACTAGAGTAACTTGACCAGAAGTGCTGTCAATGCTGAACTGTTTCTCCTCATTTCCCTCAACGATGTCGTAGCGAACAAGGCCGTTTTTATTTTCGTCTACGTCTGAGGCAGAGACTCGGAGCAGCTGCGTCATGTTCTGGGCGGATTCTGAGATGGAGGCCTGGTAAATGTCTTTGGTGAATTTCGGTGGGTTGTCATTGATGTCCTGTATGTACACTTGAACTTTGGCCTGGTCTTTGAGAGGCTTGGGAAGGCCCTGATCAGAGGACACGACCGTGAAACTGAACACCGCGGCACCTCTCTGTCGCATGAGAGATTCGCGGTCGAGCTGTAGCGTGCTGGTCAACGCGCCCGTGATGGCATTCAGCTCGAAATTTGCCTGCGGCGTTTCAAAGGAGTAACGGACCTCGCTGTTCGGTCCAAAATCTTTATCCTCAGCAAAAACCAGCCCGACGAAAGAGCCTCGCTCCTGCTCTTCCTTGAAGTGGAACACGTAATTTGTGCTGTTGAAAAGCGGACGGTTGTCGTTGACATCGTCGAGAAGAATCGTCACATTAACGCTGGCGCTCAGTGGCTCGACGGCTCTGTCTTTGGCCACCACTAATAAACTGTAGCGATCTTGCACCTCTCTGTCCAAATCTGCTTTAATGTACAACTGCCCATCAGGGAAGATCCCAAAAACGTCATTTGTGTTACCGCTAATGATGTCATACACAATTTCCCCATTGAGTCCTGAGTCTTTATCGCTGGCCTCCACCTTAAAAAAGCGGCTATTAACCGGCTCGGATTCCAGAATGGTGACTTCGTAGGAGAGCTGGTCGAAAACTGGCGCGTTGTCGTTGACGTCATATACACTGATGGTGAGAATGAGGCTGGAGGTGCGCTGAGGGACACCGAGGTCAGAGGCCACGACCTCCACCTGGTAGGAGCTGGTGGTGACTTCTAGGGGTCCAGTGAGGGTGATCAATCCGTGTCTTTCGTGGATGTGAAACAAGCCTTTGGGGTTCTGTTTGAGGCTGTACACGACCATGCCGTTGGTCCCCTCATCAGGATCCGAAGCTTTAGCTTGGAATATTTGGTGACCGGTGGCCCAGTTCTCCACAGCGCTGACATGCTCGACATTGTGAATGAAATGAGGGGCGTTATCGTTCAAATCCTTCACTGTGATATTAACTAAGGCTTCCCCCGTAACCTCCCCACCCCTAGCAATCACCCTGAGCTGGTAAAACGCCTGCTCTTCTCTGTCGATCAGACCTGAAGCTGTGATCTGCCCTGTGCTGCCTTTGATAGCAAACAGACCGCGCTGGTCCCCCGATGCGATCAAATAAGTGATATTTGTGTTCAGATCCACTGTGGTGGCCGACACGGTGCCAATAATGGTGTCAACGGCCACATTCTCAAACATAACAAAGCTGTACTCTTTCTGACTGAACACGGGCGGGTTATCCTGCGTGTCTACAACAGTGACTGTGACTATAGCCTGTGTGTGTGAGCGCAAACCACCCCCGTCTGTCGCGGTGACCTGCAGCTGATAAGCGGTTTTCTCCTCTCTGTCGAGTGGCACTAGAGTCGTGATTTTGCCAGAGTTGCTGTTGATGTGAAACTTGTAAGAGTCACCAGCAGAGATGGCATATTTTACAGTGCCGTTGCGCCCAAGGTCAGGGTCGGAAGCTGTTACAGTAGTCACGAATGAGCCCGAGGGCTCGTTTTCTTTGATATTGGCAAAATACTGCACAGGGTAAAACACTGGGCTGTTATCATTAACGTCCTTCAGTGTGATATTGACTTTGCAGATGGAGTAAAGGGGGGGCGTGCCTGCATCTGTGGCTTTGATGTGCAGCAGAAAGGAACTCTCCTCTTCTCTGTCTAACTCTGTGGCTGTACTCAACCGGCCCGATATCGCATCTAACCTGAACTTATTCTGGACGCTCACGGGGGTTTCGGGGTCAAATGAGAATCGGACCGTGCCGTTGGTGCCGAGATCGGAATCTGTGGCGGACAGCACCACAAGCTCGGACCCGGCGGGCGAATGCTCGACTAAGGAAATGTGATACGTGCTTTGAGTAAAAGTGGGGACCTGGTCGTTAACGTCGGTTATATTCACTATCAATTTAGTGTAGGAGATTTTCGGCTGCAGGCCTTGGTCTTTGGCACTGATATTCAGCACTATTTGAGAAGCTATTTCCCTATCGAGCTCTGCTGCGCTGGTAACCAAACCGCTGTTCTCACTGATGGCAAACCAGCCCAAACTGTTTCCAGACACCAGTGAGTAGCGGAGATTGGCGTTCTGCCCGGAGTCTCCATCTGTGGCTGAGACCCCTTTAATGTAGCTGCCTTTAGGAATGTCCTCGCTGATGTCTACTCTATACACAGCTTCCTGAAATATGGGCGGATGGTCGTTAATATCGTTCACAAATATGACCAGACTGGCAAAAGACGAGCGAGCTACGGGCCTGCCGTTATCTGACACTGAAACGGTGAGGTTGTAGGAGGAGATTCGCTCTCGGTCTAGCACGCTGGCTACTTTGATTAGGCTCAGATTGGGGACGGGTGAACTGTGAACTTCAAAGTGTCTCTGTTCATTTCCACCAAGTATAGAAACTGAAATATTACCATTAGCTGTGGACGAATCTGAATCGGAAACGGTCAGTAGTGCCACTACGGTGCCCACCTGTGCATTCTCATCCACCGAAGCGAATTTGGACGTGGTAGGGAAGTAGCGGAATTTAACTACGGGGTCATTGTCATTCACATCAAGCAGTTTGATAGTCGCTTCTGACCTGCCTGAGAGAGAGGGGATGCCGTTGTCTACTGCATGGATAGTGAGGGAATACTCCTTCCTGGTCTCATAATCCAGCCCCTCCTTTATAATAACAGTCCCAGCCTTAGGGTCTATCTGAAAAGGAGTTCCTTCGTCTAAAAAATAGGTTATGTCAGCATTTGCACCCTCGTCCAGATCTGTGGCTGTTATCTGCAGAACACTAGAGCCAATGGCAGCGTCCTCAAACACACTGGTCTGGTACTGGTCCTGGTCAAAAGAAGGCGGGTTGTCATTTATATCCTGAATGGTGACGTTTACCTGCAGATACCCGAACTTTTTGGGCTCTCCTTTGTCTTCCACTTGGATGAGGAGCTGGTAGAAGGGGGTTAATTCTCTGTCCAGCCCTCCTGTGGAGACCAAGTGCAGAAACGCGCCCTCGCCGCTCGGGTTGACGGTGATATCCAGGCGAAACTTCCGCTGCTCGTTCCCGCTGACGATTCGGTAGGTGGTGTGATCCACTCCGTTGCTCCCGATGTCCGCGTCCGTCGCGGTGTCGAGAATCACCTGCCGCCCGCTGCTCGCGTCCTCTTTGAACGACACCACGATCGACGCGTCAGGAAACACGGGCGCGTTGTCGTTAATATCCAAAACCACGATGCGCACCTCGGTCGGGTAAGTGGGCTGACTGGACAAAACCACCACATTGATGATGTTACTAGGCAGAACTTCTCGGTCGATCACGGAGGACGTGTAGATGACGCCCGTCGTGGCGTTGATGGAAAAAAGTTTGTGGTGCTCGCTGAATCTGTACGTAAAAGAGGGTTTGGTGTCGATGGTGCCCACATATGTGCCCACCGGCTGCTCCTCCAGAACCTCAAACTCCTGCCGAACTTGACTGGATAACGAGTAGCGCGATAAAGTCCACAAAACGAATAAAATGAGGTGCAAAGTGTCCAAAGATCTACCTGAAAGCGCCATGATCACAGATCCAGTCAGGGTTTTTCCGAGCCTGATACATTCACCTCAGATTTGCAACATTGTATCCAAAAATGCGGCGATCAAACAAAATGTATCCAAAGCGCGCTTGCCGTTACAAACTAACTTGAGGTAAAGTTCCGCTTAAGTGTTCCTAAAAAGTTGTAGATCCGCAGGTATATCCTTAAAAATCCGTTTTAAGGAGGAGAAAGAGTTCATTCGGAGTAAAATCCTGTCAGAATGCATCCAGCAAAACTTCGCGTTCCTCTCAGGATCATTATGATGATGATGGTGATGGAGTTTCCATTGTGAGGAAAAGGAAAGTTCGCTTCGAGTAAATCCTGCGATCGCACACCGCTGAGAGTTTTTCCTCAAGGAAATAAAGCAGCTCTAATATTATCCCTGCGATTCTGATACGGGATGTCCCGCGGAATAACGGTGACCAAACTTCACTTTACTGCCCTGACAGAGAACAAAAGCCCGAGTTGAGAAAACGCCCGCCCTCCTGTCCTGCCATTGGCTCTCTGGGCGTGAGCCCGCCCCTCTCTGGCTCCCAGTTCTATTGTAAAGTCATCGACTCGGGTGCCGATTGGACGAGGAGGATGTCAATCATCGCGTAGACTGAATATTATAACAGAGTTGCGCTCCAGGTATTGAATGTACCGTTATGTGCCCACAATAACACGAGCCGCTCATTTACATGCCTGCCTTCTTTTTTATGACTCGTCATAGGTGTTTGAGTACATTTATGTATCTTTTCAGCATGTTTTGTGAATGTTGCGTGTAATTTGTCATAATAATCATTTGTTAAGGACCCAATTTGTTGATATAACACGATTGTTTTTCAGATTAGAGTTAAATCAAGCAATTTATAAATAATTAATAATAATATTAAATAATAGTAATTTTTATGTTAATAATTTAATAATTTTCTTACTATATATATTTTTTTCAACTTAATTTACAGTACAGATAGCTAAACTTTTTAGGTAAATCTTATGTTTAAATATGACAAATACTGAGAAAGAACATATTTATTTATTCATTTATTTTGTCTGAAGTTTCTCATGCTCTGTTGACTTCTATTAGTTTATTAACAATTTCAGATGCAACAGTTGATCGATGAAAACTTATATGCAGATTCACAAGTGCGCGGCGCCATCTAGCGGTCATATAAAGTAGTTTTTCTGATGAAGTCAAGCGGTCAAATAGCTTTATTTCCTTTATTGATTGGTTAAACAAGCCTTCCTCTTCAGATGACCTATTTTCCAGGAGAATAGCTCTGATGTGTCGTCTGTAAATGTCGACTGAGCGTCCGGTCGGTAGTAAACGGATCGGTTGGTCAGAAAGCTGATTATCTGCAGTCTCTCAACCTCCTTCCACTAATCTCTGTGTGTTCAATCCCGTATCGTTATTCTGTTTGTGCTGATCTTTTAATTGGGGCCGATGCCTTGATGTTTGTCTCCTCTTTAATTAAAAACGTCTGCTGGGTCTGATGAGGCTAATTTTAGCGCATTAATGCAGCATTGATGCTCCACTGACCTACTTCACGAACAAACAAGTACACAAGCGCCTCCGGAAGACTTCGAGACGGCATTGATCTGAATGCGATGCGCTGGCGAACTTTTAATTGATTTAAAAGAAAAAAAAATTAGGCCTCTTTGGGAAGAACTAACCACTCACGGAAACATGCTGAAAGAAATGGCTTTCCGTCTTTCTTTCTGGGGCTAGTTGTCACATGGAGAAGTTTCAGTGTCTAATGTTCTAGTTTAAAACTGACATATTAAATTGCATTTTTCAGTTGTCCAAAATAAAAACATTAATATAATGTCTGTTTTGAACCATAAGGAAACAGAATAAAACACACTATAATGAACTGAAGGTTGAACTTTTTTTTGTTTTGTTTTTAGTTTAATAATTGAATTGTATTAGGATGTTTTTTATGTATTTCTGCTGTAATTGCTGTGTTAAATACAGTATTTGTAGTGTTTTTTTTCCTTCTGCATAAATCTTTATACTGATTTTGTTGAAAAGCCAACAGCAGGCTTTTTAATGACGAGATCTGATTATGAAAACTTTATTTATTTTTTTATTTATGAACTTTTATTTGTTTGTTTATTTGTTTTTCATTTACTTATTAATTTCTTTATTTATTATGACAACTTTCTTTCTTTCTGTCTTTATACAAATAGTTTGTTTGATTTATGTATTTATTTATTTATTTTACTTAGGATATTTATTTATTCTAAAATGATGATGATAATGATATTCTAATAATATGATATTATTAGATTATTATAAATATTTATTTATGAAAACTATTTTATTTTCTTGTTTGCTTTTTTATTTACTTATTTCTTTATTTATTATGAAAACTATATTTATTTAGACAAATGGTTTTAGTTGAATTTTGATTTTTTTGTTTTTACTTATTTGTTCTAAAATATAATATTAGAATAATAATATAAAGAGTTCATTTGCAATAACAGATAACTCCTTTTTTTAACAATTTTCAAAAATCATGTTTTTTCATTGTGCAATCCAATTAATCACAATAACTGCAGCTGGGTTATTTTGATATCAAGTAAAAAAAAATACAGCTAACACACACACACACACACACACACACACAACAAACACAATAAAAACATGATAACAATAAAATGCAAATAAACTCTTCATATATTATTATCAGAATACTGCTATTATTCATTTTTATTATTTTATTTTCTTTTCAAAAGAAAGTGACTTTCAGATCTAAACCCATCTTGAGTGTGACAACATGCCCCGGTCTCCCATGTTTAGTTCAGAGCTGAAGATCACACACACACACAGCAGCTTAACCAAACTCCCTCACAGTCATCAGTCTCTGAAACACAAACCCAGTGCTGTGTGTGTGAGGAGCCGCTGGTCAGTGTGTCGCTGCTGGAGTGCGATATATGAGCTCCTGTGTTTGGTTAACATGCGTTCAGCCTTTAAATTGTCCTTTAATTTCCCCTGGATTTTCCCTCTGTCTTTCTTTCTGAATGTTCCTCTGTGTTTCTCAGCATTTAAGTTCCTCTGTGACAGGAAATACAGTTTAATCGGTACGTGTGAGAGAGTCTGAGCTGCTGATATATTGACATGATGCTGAATAAAACACCTACTGTACAAAACTACAGTGAGACTCTGTTCACAGAGACCAGAATGTTCCGTCACTCAGTATCAGCTTCATGTGATTCTCCAGTGTTTTTCTACATGTGAGCAGGCAAACGTACAGCTCATACAGTATATAGGCTACAGTAAGTGTACGTGTGTAAAACCAACCTAGCTTAATTAACTACACAAAACTCATTTGCATTATTCCTACACACTTACGGCAGTGGGTCAAAGAAATAAACACCACCAAGGGAACAAAATATTATTATTATTATTTTTAATTTACTGGCTCTAAACCTCTAAAAAAGAGTTTTTGATTCAAAGTTGATCTAGACGAGTACAGTAGGTTATATATGGACACTATCCTGAATCCTAAATCAGTGAAAACTGCATCTCTACCTGTGTGTCCTCTTAAGTTGTAAAGTGTTAACCTGGCAACACATTTGTATTGGTCTGTTCTTTCAAATTCTGTTTTGTTTTTATAACGGCACTGGCTTAATGGTTTGATGTTTTGGACTGCTTTGCGGTCCGGATCTAAACCAAATAATTTGTGATCTTATTTGAGCGCTTCGAAACGCCAATAATTTTGAGACGCAATGGTTGAACTGATTCAAAGATTCGAAAAGCCCAGTTTCTCTCATCATTATGTGCTTTTTAAAACCATTACAAGCGATGTCAAAATACAAAAATTAATGGCTCTTTTAAAGTTTTTTTTTTTTTTTGCTAGTGAATTACTTGAACTGAATGATCGGTGTCAAGAGTTTGAGTCAATCAGAGCGGTTCCAGCGTAAATGACTCACTCAAATGATTAACTTTGTGTGTTCCTCTTCAGCTATGTTTACACGACACTGTCAGTATTACTCCTGGCTTAGCTCGCTAGGTTAATGAGGTTACTGGAATAACCAAAAAAAGGGTTATGTTTGCAAATAAAATATCCACATTTCCATTCCGAGGATCACTTCTTTCCACGTCGAAGACATCCAACAGAAATCTACGAAGTTAATGTTGAATTTATCAGTATATATTCTAAGAAATATTTAGTTCTTGTTCTATCTGTTGTATTGGTTTGTATATAGTGATAGTCAATATAAAAAGAGCAAATGGACACC
>JAHKKF010523705.1:0-27005 GCA_019740295.1 Labeo calbasu | reverse complement strand
TAAAATAAAATAAAATAAAAATAGAAATTTTGTACTTTTTGGATCTGATGTTCAATGCAAAGGAAGGTAAAATAAATTAAACTAATAAAATAACATAAAATAAAATGACATAAAATAAAAAAAATAAAATAAAATGGTACATTTTAGATCTGATGTTTCATTCAATTGAAAGCTAAATAAAATTAAACAAAATAAAGAATAAAATACAATTTAAAAAAATGTGATGTTCAATGCAGAGGAAGGTAAAAATAAATTAAACATAAAATAAACATAAAATAACAACATAACAAAATAAAATAACCTAAAATAAAATAAAATTAAATTAAATTAAAAAAAAAACAAACAAACAAAAAAAAGTTTTTTGGATGTGATGTTCAATGCAAATAAAAAAGCCAAAATAATGTAAAATTAGATAAAATAATAACAATAAAATAATAATAAAAAAACTTAAATTATTATCTAATGTTCAATGTAAAGGTAAAGAAAATAAAAACAAATAATAAAAAGCCTTTGGATTTTGTTCAGTGCAAATGAAAACAATAAAACAAAATAAGCAAAAAAAAAAACATTTAAAAATAAAATAAAAACAACAATAATACAAAAGACGTTTGGATTTGCTGCTCAAAACTAATAAAATAAAATCAGATGAGAACCACTGTCCTGGTAAGACAAAAAGCAGTGAAATGACAAAAATATCCACTTCCTGTTAGAAAAAAAAAAAAAGAATTAGGCAAAACCTCTCAAAGTCACAAATTACAATCTTCGTTCACACATGCACAAACTGTCCATCAAACTGTCCCTTTTTTTCTGAACGCTTTGTTGAGCACCGTAGAAAAGCGTGTCCAACGAAGGGCCTGGCAGCGATTTAGCCCCCACGGTGACAGATCACTCCGGCCTGCCAACTGGGCCATCTGGAAGTGCATGCCCTGTGGGTGTGAACCACTGAACTCCCACTGCTGTGGAAGGGGCATTTGTAGTCTTCCTGGCACCGCTGCCAAGATCCCTCAGTCTCTCTTTCCTCTCAGTCAGCGTTGCCAAAAGACATGACGGCAGCAGAGAAGTGTCAGAGGAAGTCTCAAAGGTAAGGGGGATGGTATGTGGTGTGAATGACCCAACTGACAACTGACATCATCTCAGAATGTGATAATTCAGCCCAAAAAGGGCTAGGTAGAGGGGAAAACATACCAGGAGACAAGACACATATCGGTACGCTCAATGATACAGTGTGCCATTGACAAAAATATCCAAATGACCCATTGTGACAACTTATGTTGCAATCAGGGGTGTCATACACCTACATTTTTTTTTTTTTTTTTTACTGAGAAGGCACCAAGTCAAGCTTGGCTCAAGTTCTGTGCTACTTGAGATGAGACATGACTAAAAAGGAAGAAAAACACGTAAACAACACGTAAATGATGACAGAAGCAAATGGAAATGATCTGTGTTGCCTGGTTAGACTGGACAAAATTAGATGTGTAAATGTGTGATTACTATGGAAGCACATTTCCACCACTAAATAAAATTTAAAAAAGGTCATTCTCACAATTCTGACTTTTTTTTCCTCACAATTGTGAGTTTACATTTCGCAATTCTGACTTTTTCTCAGAATTGTGAGATATAAACTCACAATTGTGAGTTATGAAGTCAACCTTTCTTAGAATTGTGAGTTTATTTTTCAGAATTGTGAGAAAAGTCAGAATTGTTAGTTTATATCTCACAATTCTAACTTAGATATAAAAAATTAGAGATATAAACTCGCAATTCTGAGAACATTTTTCACCCTCAAAATGGACTTTTTAACTTGCAACTGCAAGTTTATATCTCAAGATTCTAAGAAAAAGTTAGAATTGTGTAAAAAGTCAGAATTGCGACTTTCATCTTGCTATTCTGACTTTATTCTTCACAATTGTGAGTTTATATCACCCAATTCTGAGAAAAGTCAGAATTGAGTTTATGTCTCGCAATTCTGACTTTATAACTCACAATCACAAGTTTACATCATTCAATTCTGACTTTTTTTTTCACAATTGTGAGTTTACATTTCACAATTCCGACTTTATCTCAGAATTATGGGATATAAACTCACACTTGTGAGTTATAAAGTCAAAATTGCGAGACATAAACTCGCAATCCTGAGAAAAGTCAGAATTGTTTGTTTATATCTCGGAATTCTGACTTTATAAAACACAATTGCGAGTTAAGTCAGAATTGTGAGATATATACTTGCAATTATGAGAACATTTTTTCTCCTCAAAATCGGACACATTGCAAGTTTATATCTCACAATTTTGAAAAAAAGTCAGAATTGTCACTTTTATCTTGCTATTCTGACTTTATTTTTGCAATTGTGAGTTTATATCACCCAAATCTGAGTAAAGAGTCAGACTTTTGAGTTTATATCTCAAAAATAGTCAGAATTGTGAAATTAAACAGTCGCAATAACCTTTTTTTTTTTTTTTTAATTCAGTGGCTACTGAACAATAAAAAAAAAGGTTATTGCAACTGTTTAATTTCACAATCAGACTATTTTTCTCACAACTGTGAGTTTAATGTCTCGCAATTCTAACTTTATAACACGCAATTGCGAGAACATGCAATTCTGAGAACATTTTCCCCCCTCAAAATTGGACTTTATAACTTGCCATTGCAAGTTTATAACTCAATTCTGAGAAAAAAACAGTCAGAATTGTGAAAAAAAAAAATTAATCAAATTTTTTAACTCACTGCGAGTTTTTATGAAATTCTGTGAAAAAAAGTTAGCTTATTGCGCTTATGTGAGTCTATTTCTCACAATTCCAAGGGAAAAAGTCAGAATTGCAAGTTTTATCTATAGAAGCCACCAAATAAAAAAAGGTTATTGCGACTTGTGATTTAATTTCACAATTCTGACTTTTTTTTCCTAACAATTGCAAGTTTACATCTTGCAATTCAGACTTTTTTTCCTCAGAATTCTCAGAAAAAAAAACTGAATTGAGAAACATTTACATTTTTTTATTCAGTGGCATTTTTTTATTCATTTTTCTTTTATTGCATTATTTATTTCATGATTTTATAGGAATTACTACATTATTTTTTGACTATTGACATGCACTAACCTATAAATGACACTTATTTAACTTATTTATTATGTATTTACTAAATTGCTTAAATTTACAAAAAAAATAGATTTTAATTTTTCTTTGTTATTAATAGTATTTATAATATTTTGATGTCAGATTTTTTTCTATTTTATTATTATTATTATTATTATTATTATTATTATTATTATCAGCATCATCATTTTATTGCATTCAAAATGAATTTGGCTTAAAAGCATGACACTTGTGGCTGGAATTAGTTTTTCCTTGCTTTTATTATATGCATCATTACCATTAAGTTAACAATCCAAACCTGGCATTAACTCAATGTTTTGTTTGGGTTCTGAGAGACCCAAAGGCCCTTTTAAAAGCTTGAAAAACATATTTAATTTTTAAGTATTAGTTTAATAGTTAATGATTGCTTGTAATATTATAAGGACTGACTACAAACAAAATTTCAACTTGGCATGCTTTAAACATCCTAAATCAGAAATTACATCGGTTTGACAATAATACTTTAACATATTGTCTTTCTCTGGTATACAGAATTATATTTAAAGATTGTGTTTTAAACATATACAGCCTTAAAGGAGAACTCCACTTCCAGAACAACAATTTACAAATAATTTACTCACCCCCTTGTCATCCAAGATATTCATGTCTTTCTGTCTTCAGTTGTAAAGAAATTATGGTTTTTGAGGAAAACATTTCAGGATTTTTCTCCATATAATGGACTTCATTGGTTGCCTGATTTTGAACTTCCAAAATGTAGTTTAAATGCAGCTTCAAAGGGCTCTAAACGATCCCAGCCGAGGAAGAAGGGTCTTATCTAGCGAAACAATCGGTAATTTTTTTGAAAAATAAACATTTTTATACTTTTTAAGCACAAAAGCTTGTGTAGCACAGGCTCTGGGATGCATGTCCATGATGCTACAAATTAGTAATGGGTCGTTCTTGCACGACTCTTTCATTTTGAACGAATCTTTAATGTGACTGGCGAATATCGAGTCATCTCGGGGAGTGACTCGTTCAGTCGCGCATACGCAGCATCCTATTAGGTTCTGTACTGGAATAAGTTCACCTGTTTCAAGTCTTCGGGTTTTTCAAGTCATTCGTTCATCTTATGGGGCTGTCACGTGATGAAAAAAAACTCAAACCCGAAAACTTGTCAGATAAGAGGTGAGGTGAGCTAATTATAGACTAAAGACCCAGGTAAACAACGAATTAATCTTTTTCTGTTTCTTATAGCATTATAGTTTTGTCTTGTTTGTAGTGTGATCAACGTTTGTGTAAGCAGTAGGTATGTTAGGGAAGTAACATTTGAATTATATTTTGCTAAAATGAACGAAATGACTCGAAATAAGATTCGTTCAATTTGCTGAATGAGACTCAAAGAGTCGGTAAAATGATCCAAACTTCCCATCACTACTACGAATCACGTGCAAGTTCATCGTCTGTGTACCGAGTATGGCGAAAAAACTTCATCTTATTTTCTCCTACAACTTGAGAGGAGGACATTGTTTTGTTGTACCTTTTTGTTTGTAAACAGCGTTTGACTTACTTGCACTTTCTGAGTCTTCGTTCGCTTTGTAAACACTGGGTCTGTGGTTCCGCCTACGTTCCACGTGACCTTTCGATGTGATTCAATAGTACGTAGCGTTGTGAACGTGCATCCCAGAGCCTGTGATACACAAGCTTTTGTGCTTAAAAAGTATTATATATATATATATATATATATATAAAAAAAAAAGTTTTTTCCGAAAAAAAATGACCAATCGCTTCGCTAGATAAGACCCTTCTTCCTCGGCTGGGATCGTTTAGAGCCCTTTGAAGCTGCATTTAAACTACATTTTGGAAGTTCAAAATTGGGGCACCAATGAAGTCCATTATATGGAGAAAAATCCTGAAATGCTTTCCTCAAAAACCATAATTTCTTCATGACTGAAGACAAAGACACGAACATCTTCGATGACAAGGGGGTGAATACATTATTTGTGAATTGTTGTTCTGGAAGTGGACTTTTCCTTTAAGGTCTCTGGGACCCCAAAACATGTTAATCTCAACAGAAAATCAAGGTTAAGCCTTGCTAAAGTGATAGGAAAACTAATAATGGAAAACTTAAAGTAATAATACTGACTGTAATGACAGGAATATTTGTAAATTCCCAATATACAATTTTAGCATTTTACAGCCTCACAAGAGTCAACGTTACCTTAACACCACATGCAACTAAAAATTAGTTTAAAAAAACATACTCAAAGAATAACTGTTGTTTTGAGGAAAAGCACAGATTACAACTATTTCTCCTAATGCAGCTAAAAAGATTGCTGTAAATCACTGAGTTTAGCTGTAATAGATGGTCACTCTCTTCTCTCTTTACTTCCATTATCATGCATGCACCCTCCAAAACTTTGAAAGTGTGTAGCGAACTCCTCAAGAGTCAACAATCCCGGCCCCTCTGGGATGTTCTCAGGGACAACTCACAAGGAGACTGACAGAGCAGTCAACAGAGAGATTGCTCCCCGAGTACAAGGGCATCCAGCTCTCCTTCACCATTAACTCTTAGACACCATTAGTCAGAAAAAGCTTCTACATGACTGCACTTTCTTGCTGCCCTGCTTCATTAATGCCACTGGAGATAGACACATTTTGCATTTTATGCAACTTACCAACAAACACTTGTGTAAAGGATTCATTACTACATGCAAATGTTATTTTGGCAAATTATATTGCTCTCCACTACAATAGAAAATGAATGCAACCAAAAAACAAAATGTTTTTTTTTTTATTCTGTCTTACTGAGCTAATAACAGGCCAATCAAATTTTGCTCCTGTACATGTATGTAAAGCAACCTATAAGATTCATTTCAAATATAAAACATGCCATTCATCACAATATAAAGTAAAACTTCTTGAATTGATGTGTGTAGCACAAAAGCATCTCACCAAGAGAACAGCGGATGTCCCGTTTGGCCGGAAAAGCTCGATTGACATGTCTGGAAACATTCGTCCAATTCTGGATATGACGTCATCAACGTATCTGGAATGAGAAAAAAAATTACATTTCAAGTAAAAAAGTTGCAGATCTTTCACTTCAAGTGCAAGTCAAAAGGTCTTCGGGTCACAGTCACCATCAATACTAAATCAATGGCTGCTGGCACTAAGGTCTTGGTATTGAATAAACTAATTGTTTCTTCGTATACAACACATATCGATGGAGTCTAAACAGTTAAGGTGGTCCAGGTTAGCATGTAACGGTCACCACACTTAACTAACAACTTTCATTTGAATTCACTTTTAACATTTGAATATTTTACCAGTGTTAATTTGGTATTATTTTATATTATTACAGTATTTACTCATATTTTGAATTAGCTTTTATGTTTATATGTTCAATTTTAATTTCTATTAGTTTGATTTTCAGTAATGTATAAAGATGGCTATATACAGTACATGTACATATACAACATAGCTTATGTGAGTGTACTGTACATGTATATATACTGTATATCTTTATATAAATTTAGATGTGTAATTTTGCCCAACTTTATCCAAATACATACAGTATAATTGTACTTGCGTAAGACAATATTTACTATTTATTAGGGCTGGATTTTTGACAAATTTCATGATTTGATTTAATTTAATTCTGATTCACAAGCTTGCAATTTAATTCGATTTCCGATTCGATATTGATTATTTTGATATATATATCAGGAACAGTACATGCCAAATTTTTTAAGAATACATGTATTCGTACCGAACCGTCACGGTACGGATATCTCGGGTTCGGTACATGAGGCCTTACAACAAATACAGGCAATTTACCCTCAATCCAGAAGGGGGCGCCTTGTGCGTGCTGATTCTGAACACGTCTCTCACTGACAAAGGAGTATAACATTACTTTAAAGGCTTGCGCATTCAACTGTTTGCGAAATGGAGCTTTGTGCTCTTGCATCCTACCTCTCTAATTCGGCACAAATCCAAATATTCCATAATATGTCCATATTTACGATGTCAAATCTAAATGCTAAACTATTATTTATTTATGTATTTATTAATTATGTAAAATTATAGGCTTTGTACTCCAGTCACGTTCCAACGGTTACAAAATGAGGCGGGCGCACTGATGTTTGGTTCACTGTATTTTATTTTGATAAAGTAATGTTACCAACTGCGCTGTCAAGTTGGCAATGCTGGAAGCCTGGAACGGTTGTGGTTAGAAGGGATACTGCTCCGACCGGAAACTAACAATGAAATAAACTGTTCTACCTATTAACGTTTTTTTTAACATCTACACCTACCCCAACCCTAAACTTAGCCCTTACTATAATACAAAAACAATAGTACTGTTGTACAGTGTGACAAAAATAACGTTAGATTGACGTGCGCATGCCCAGTAGCAAGAGCTGTATTCCTTCTAGCCTTAACCGCCTGGGAACATTTGTTTTGTGTGTGTGCGCATGCCCGATTACTTAAACTGTTTCCTTATACCAGCAAAGTCAACTTAAAACATTGTAATTGTAATAAACATTATTAATAATGCATCACTGTAAAAGGTCTTTTGTAAAATAAAGAAAACAAATAGATTGTCGCCAAATAGGAGTTTGTATATATATATATATATATATATATATATATACACACATTATAATTTGATATAATATTTAGTATTTTCACATCTAGGTGGAAAAAATTTTAATTTGTACTACAGTCTGTTCAAAATAAATGAAAAGAAACATAGCTTAGTAGATTTGTTGTTTTTTTTTCCTGTTGTACCGAAATCGTATCGAACCGTGACCCTCGAACCGAGGTACGTACCGAACCATGACATCTGTGTACCATTACACCCCTAGTTATATGGTGCATATATTTAGCAAAATTTTAATTTTCTAGTTGACCAGATGCGTAAATGCAACGTTATGTGACCTTGCTTACAAGCTGTTATACTGAAGTCTTTGCACGTTTGAAACACTTATTGAGCGATTACATGAGACTGGATACAGATTTCACATCTGTCTTTTAACATCCCTTTGGATGTTCATTCATGTTTATTTCTTTTTGTAACTCACGTGCACTTGCACTGAGGTGCTACAGCGATTTGTCACTCCATATTAAACAGCACCAAAACGGCTTTTATTGTTTGAATACAGTAATAAATTAGACAAAATGTGAAATTTGAGACTTTGTTTCATATCAAAAGTAACAAAGCTTTTTGTGATTTACTGGATGGGAGGTGCACTAATTGAAAATAGGCTAGACTAATCAATTCTTGGGATTTACGAATCAATATTTTTTTCGTAAAAATGACAACCATTTAAAATCGAAAAAATCTGTATTTTTTTACCCAACCCTAATCAACACCATGTGTTTTCTGTAATGCTCCTTTAAAATAATGTAACTGCAAAGAGTACAAATAAATTTGATTTGATTTAATTTTATGTGGATTTTTCGTTATTATTCTTTAATATTTAATATTATTCATTTAATATAATTTCATAATTGATGTCATGTTTTTAAATAGTTATTTCAGCATTAGCAATTTTAGTACATCAACTTGAACTTATTTCAATTAATTCTCAAGGCAACATTTCTTATTTTCATTTTTAAGTGCTTAAGTTGACATTTTTCATTTAATATTTACATTTTATTTCAGCTTTATTTAAACTACCAAAAACATTTTTTTTTAAATAATTTTTGTCCAGAATAACAGCACTGATGTAGACACACAAATCACACCTCATTTTTTCAGCACAGCTGTAAATAATCAAGTGAAAAACATCAGAAGCATCAACAAATACCATGTAAGCTTTACATTGAATGCATTAAGGCATCGATTTGCATCCACCATCAACAAGAGGCTCCACTGTTCCACATCTGACATAACCTTCAGTGCTTCAGAAGAGAACGAATACTTAAAACCCTGCCAGGGTTGCTCAACAGCCTCGTTAAGACATCAATAAATTGGACAGAGAGTGCCAAAAGCCTTCAGCCATCCCCGGAGTCAGCAGAACAGTCCCCAAGAAGAGTCGCCCAACATGTATTGTAGGGTCAATGCTAATAAGGGTTTAATGAAAATCTCCGTTGCCATCAGCTATCAATAGACTTGAGGGACTGGCCCTGCACACAGACGAGGAAAATAATTCATTAAAGAACCGAAGGTGGGCGGCTGGTGGAGGGATTTGCTTAAAAGTCATTTGAAAGTTATTGGACCAACTATGGAGATAATATTTCTTAACGGCGGCTGCGGAGAACCCAGGTAACCCGCGGACAGGTGCAAACGGGGACACGCATGTGCTCGCGTACACACACGTCTGCAAGTGCAATGCAGCTGGAGGAGTCGACGAAGATTAAGTTGCCTCATCACGTTGAAAGTTCTCCCTGATTTTCCTGCAACAGCATTTTCTTTCCCAGAAGGGGAGATCAAAAGCAAAGAGAAATTGTTCAACATACCTCTCTGTTTGTTCGCAATTTCCCTCGTGCCCGCACTAAGGTTCCTCATTTACTAGCTTAAATTAAATAACAGCATATTAAACAGGCAAGAACATCACTGGAGTTTATCACCTGCTCAACATATGCTTAGTAAAACCTTTATATAAGGAGTTTGGGAATCATTAGACCAAGAATAAACTAGATTTTCAGGAGAAAACGTGAGCAGGTCTTGTGCATGCAAAACGTGCCGGCACAGTTGCTGGGGTGTTCTGGATAGTTGCTAGGTGGTTTCCCACTAGCTCATTTCTCTCTATAAGATATTAAGATATTAGATTATTCCTCTAGATATGGCTGGGGGGATTCAATGTGACTTAATAGGACTTTTTTATAGTCCACCAGGTGATCACTTTAAAACCCATTAGCACACCCCACCACAACAATTCCAATGACTTGAGGTATCATCCACGTTTGACGCTCAAATACTGTGGGAAAAGTTATGCAGTGAACTTAGTACTTCAGGAAAAGACTTCAAATCCCTAACCTTAAATGGATATTTCACCCAAAAATGAAACTTGAGTCATTAATTTGTCTCCCTCATGTCGTTCCAAACCCATAAGACTTTACTTTATCTTACGTTGCTCCAGGTAACCAAAAATTGTAAGATTCAAAACAGTTATAAAGGCATTGTAAAATGAATCCATATGAAATAATAGGGTTTGATCCAATTTGTATGATGAAAAGAAGTAATTTAGGATTTATTTAGGCCATTAAAAAGACTTCTTCTGTCGCCAGCAATAACCTTGTGGTTAGCACACTGACATACAGCGCCGCTGCGCTGCGGGTGTCCCGAGTTCGAATCCCGGCTCGTGGACCTTTCCCGATCCCACCCCCTCCTCTCTCTCCCACTTTGCTTCCTGTCCAACTACACTGTCCTATCTACATAAGACATAAAAATGCCAAAAATAAAAAAAAGGCTTCTTCTACGTTTTGGTTACCTGACTTTTCAAATGAGGTGCAGAAACATCACAGGCTTTATTAAAAATATCTTAAAACGTGTATCAAAAATTAACCAAAGTCTTATGGGTTTGGAATGACATGAGGGGAGTAAATGATGAAAGAATAATTTAATTTTTGAGTGAACTATCCCTTTAAAGGCTGTCACTCAACGGATGAGGAGCGCAGCGCCGTGTCGCATTGTGTTGCACCGTGTCTTTACATTGTTTTGAGTTGTTGCTGGGTGCCATAGAAGGACACTGAATGGCGCCGAATTTTAAAGACGTGGCGTGACGTGGCGCTGCACTTCTAGTCCGGTGTGCGACAGCCTTTAGGGTACACTCAGAAAAAAGAATGCTTTATACTTCATCCAATTTAATAAATTTACCTTACTGTTTTGTCATTGAGCTGAAGTAAAATATTCAGTTAACCGGAAGTAAAACTAAGTTTTGTTGGTGTAGTTTAAACTATTTGCTTCAAATCAAATGGAAATTATGAATTCTGTGAAAACCAATGGCGTCATCAAAGTTCGGTTTGAGATTTTTTCCCAGCATGCTTTGCTTGGGACATAATGAGGAGGGCAAAAACTTATCAAGTGTTATTTTATGCGCTTTTGAGCAAGACGAGAAAAGCAGGAGACTTGAAAGTGCTTAATGTTCAATTATGTTGGAATTATTTGAACTGTTTAAATTACACTAGATTACCATTGTGGAGAAGTGTGGAGCATTTGCTTAGGCTTTGACTGGTACAACAATTATTGCTGTTTCGCTCAAAACATTTAGCATGCTATTTATGTACTATTTTACATGCTATACTATTTGTAGGTAACTTGTTAGCGACTTAATACAGTTCTGTTATTCAGTTACATGACAGGAAATTTATGCAATTTGATTCAAAAATATGTAAAAGTTTAAGTTAATCCAAATTGATTTAGGGATATTTTGTGGTATAATTGTTTAAAAAATGTATTTGACTAAAGGTGAGTTTTTAGTTTCATTTGACTATAAAAATTTCATTTGGTCAAACTTGTAACAAGTTGAAGTAATTACTTCTTTAGTTCTGTTTTCAACTGTGAAACAACAGCACGTGACAGTGTTGCCACCTTGTGGAATAACTGATTACCGCAAAATAACTTCAATTCCTGCACATACAAAAGTCGGGGTGGTGTGCGTACAGTACACGTACTATTCTGATTATGAAATCTGCGTCATGTGCACTGCATGCGGTGTCTCGCGTATGCGTAAAAAGTGAAGTATACTTTGGCCTTAATGCGCATGACGTCATCATTTTTACAAATTTTCTAGTTTACACCAAAACGATAACAGTGTCATTTTCATAAATATTCACTTTGAAAGCAGTTTTCAAACGCATGCGTTTTCAGGTCCCAAAACATTAAAAATATAAAATATAAATACACATAAAAAGCACTGTTTTTAGTTGAAAATGGTGTTGGGTAAACGCCCACTCAGTATGAACAAAAGTAAAAGTGACTAAAATGTATTTGTACAGTTATTACTTGAGCAGCTAGACAAATATAAAGAAAACTGACCTGCAATGATCCTAAAACCCACTGAAAAAGCTTTAAATGAAATTATTTTAATTCACTTGTCAAACAGGATGTCACATGGAAAGCATGCAATATTGCATGCTAACCTCACATGAACCAAAACTTGCTCTTCCAGCCAATCACAGACATTGCAGCCAAGCAATTATTTTATTCCTGGCATAGGTGGTTTATTGGCAATAGAATGTCTGGGATGTAACCAAATAGGGTTAGCAATTACATCTCCATTGGCACCACAGAGGGGTGTCGGCATGTTACAAGACAAGACATGTTTTAATATCTCCATGCTTCATAACTCATAATCTCTGGAGTGAAACCTACCTAATCTCCATGCAAACTAACTCATCATTGCTGGACTCACAGAAAAGGTTTTTTTTTTTTTTTCCTTCTGTGGCTCTGATTGTTTTCTCAAGCCAAGCAGAGCATGAGTCTCATAATGGATTTTAGGCACAGCGAAGCTTAGATTAACATATCGAACATTACTTGCACATCAACAACTGTACACTCATTAAATCATGGTCTTCGCTCTGTAAAGTCAATACCTGCCTAGATAGATTTTGTGGTCCAGGATATGGTCAAGAATGTGTAAAATCAGTCAAAAGCACTATAGGACCCAAAACTACATCTCCCAATGGTGAAAATTAACAATGTGCAATGAATATTTATTATCAACCACAATTTTTTTCATAAAAATTACAATTTCTTCATATAGCAACAGAATTATGAAGCCATTTCCTTTGCTAAACTGCCGTGTTTGCGACAGCATAGTCTTTGTGTCACAGTCAAACTCTACCTGTCAAAAACCAACATCAAAACATATAACTTTATTCCACATAATATATTTTGTTTTGCTGGCTTAATGTCTCAAATATTTCACTCTACAAATCTATCTTGTGGTATTCTAGATGAACAGTATAAAAAAAAAAAAATACAACCTAAACTATGAAATGTTGCCGTTTCTCACAGTTCCTTCCAAACTGGCATTTTATTTACTCACCAAAGCCAATATTTACTCACATTTGGTGCTTGGCTGCCTTGAAACCACAGTGTTTAAAGGTCCTTGTTAAAGTCCCTCCCTCTGGCCCTGCCCCGGGCCGTCTCTCTGAACAGGTTTTTAATTGTCTACTACCCATCTGCCCTGTTACACCACTCCACTATACAGTACCGGACCAAGAAAGGTCAAGAAATCCAATGGAAAAAGATGTGGCTGTATGCTCTGACCTTGAGTGTGCTGTAACACTGTCAATCAGCAGGCACCATGGGCCATTTTGCCAGTGATGGCTTCATTACGGATTAAAATATTCAGTAGAAACTCACCATTTAGAGTGCAATTTCCTTACTTGACCAGGTGTAATGTCTCAGGCACTGTTGAGGAAGCTAGTAGCAACTCAATTAAAAGCATTCAAATGATAGTCAAGCTAGCCTTTAGGAAAAATAGTGACCAGCTATCTTTGCTCATCTTGAACCACAAAAATTTTGAACCAATCACCTAAGCTGTGAACTTGGCTGACTTTACATATTATTTAGCAAGCCTGTAACAACCTAAATCAATGGCGAAAAAAAAGCATGGAAATATGATTATTTTTACTGTTTCTGACTGTTATAGTGCCACTTATGGTCAGACTGGAGGAGTTTGCAAAAGTAGTTTTTTTAAAATAATGTCAAATATTTAAAGAACAATCTGATTGACAGCAGTGGTCCTACAGGAAGAATTCAATTGTATGATGTGAAGATCTAGTGTATATGTGAATATATTAACCTTTTCTGTAATTTGAGGTCATTTATCACAGAAATAGTGCTTTTGATGCCTTTTTAAACTGTTCTAGCACCACCTATGTTCCGATCTCCATAAAACTTTCCATGCTTGTTTAGAATCACCTGTCACATGTGCTCACCTAGTTTCGTTATGTTTGAGTTTTCGTTTAGGCCGTGTTTTTGGAAATAAGCAAATGTCCTTATAGACACTTGTGGCACTTTGGACCAAGACCGTGCACACCAATTTTCATGTTGATCGGACAAATGGTTGCATAGTTGTATCCATTTTTATATTTTCCCTCTTATAGTGCCACCAAGTGGCTAAGCTCCATAATTGTTTTTTTTTTTAATGTGACCTCAGATTGAGCTCTTACATAAGTGTTCTGAGTTTGGCAAAGATCTCTCATTCCGTTCAAAAGTTATAGCTATTTTAGTGAAAGTGGCCCTGCCCATTTTGAAAGTTTTGGTGTCCCTTTATGGCTGTGAGTTGAAAGTTCAACTTCTTTTTTGATAATTATTGATATTTACTCTCCAGAGAAACTTCTTGCACTGGTTTGGTTCCAGTGTGGTGAAAAACCTAGGACTAGTTCGCAAAAGCAGGTTTTACAAAATATCAAAAATACCGAAATGCCGAACATTTAGGCATGAGCCAAAGATTCCAACGATATAAGACACCTGAGCCTGCAACTAACAGTTCAGGAGTTATGAGCGATTTTGTACCTTCGACTGCTGTAGTGCTACCATCAGGCCGATTGGGGCGAGCCTTGGTGAAGCTGCAGACTATGCGAGTACTACCATCCCTCCAAGTCTCTACGACTTACAATTTGGTCTGCCCCATTAGTTTTAGATGGAGATTGCTGAACCTTTCTAAAAACTGCAATAGGGTTTCAGCGCTACGCACAATATTTGTTATTTAAATGCAAATACTTCCATTAAAATGGCTAATGAATGGCTAATTCTGATTGCTGCACACATTAGTACCAGGAACCACATACTGGTACCATACTAACCAGACAAACTAGGCACAAAACCCTCGGGCCTGGTCGGTACACATAACATTGTTCTTCATCATAAATTTAACAGATAGTTCACCCAAAAAAGGAAATTCTGTCATCATTTTCTCACACTCATGTTGTTCCAAACCTGTATGACCTTTTGTCTTCTGTGGGAAAAATGTCAATCTATAAATAATGAAAATAGTCAAAGCATAAATAACAACATTTTTGGGTGAACTATCCCTTTATTACTCCCATTTTAGCCCTAATTTACATTGAAAAGACATTCACTGTACAAAAATCCAGTAGTGTTGGGCTTTTGTTGATCTGAAGGTACTAGTGAAAGCTGTTTGAGGATGTGAATGATTACACCATGAGATTCTGTGAGCAAGACACAAATGTTGGTTTTCTTTTTTCTACCAACCTTGTAATCTAAATGCAAAGTTAATGAATGCTCGGTGGACATGTAGGTTCTGCAGCACAGTTTAAGGATCTAGTGTAGTGTGATTTGAATGTTAATGCGCCAGATTATCATCCAGATGATGAAACATTTTCAGTGGATTACACGCCAACTGCTTAAAAACTGTTGCGGCCACAAGAAAGGGCATCCTTAGACACCCCTGAGGATGGGAGGAAGTCAGTGTCAGGGGAGAACAAAAAAGGAGATGCGTGTACTTTGTTCATCTTGATGTAACGGGGTAACATTGCTCTCTCAGTGTGATGGATGATACAAAGTGATCAAATAGCCCTTTCTTGTGACTGCATGTGAGGGTGAGATGAATACTGATAAACGAGTGCTGTCTTCCTAGCTTTCCTTTAATCAGGGATCAGCTATGACTAAAATTTTCATAACACTCTGCTCTCGAAGCTTTGCTGCAATGCAGCACAGGAAAGAGGCACATCTTGACCAGCACTTCCTTCAATCTGGAGATTGAACATGAAACAGTCTGGATGCACTTTATGATATGCATGTTACAACATAGTCCAAAATAACTGATCAAAGTACATGCTACAATAATGAAATGTTAGATGTAGAAATCATATTAGTTTACTTATAACAATATCACAAAACTTTAGTTTGAGTGGATGTTTAGGGCCCAATGATTTCCGCAAAGTGGAAAACGCGGATGGAAGTGCAGAATCCAGTCATAAAAATGGAATCTACTGTATTAGCAGTACAGTAAAGTGAGTTGGAATGTAACGGAATTTGCCAATTTTGGGACAAATAAATCAAAAGTAGGTCAGTACACGTAAATCAAATTTGAACTACTGTCTGTAAAATATTAAGCCACAAATACTACTTAAAAATGAATCCTGCATGTTCTGCACATCTGTAAATGAATGACGCAAACGTGGGGTTTCATTTACTACACACGTACTGAAACGCAAGTGACGCTCGCTGTGTTTTCTGCTTCTGCTTCCTCAATATACAAGTACATGAACACAAACATAATCTCTAGAACTGCTCTGAGATACACTTCATGAGCATTTTATCGTCATATCAGATACAAACAGAAACTTAAATGTCTTCACAGCAACCCATCAAAATAAAAGTTTGGTTTAACTTGAAGAAACTGTGACAGAAATATATTATCACTACTACTAATAAAATTATTATTAAAACATATTTACCACAAAAATGTAAATACACAACACAAAATAAATAAAATATGAATAAATTACTTCTTTATAAATCAATTAATTACACACGCTTTTGGTTTTTAAAATTTAACAAAACCAGTAAACCGGAATCCAAAAAATTAATAAAAAAAAACAAAACTTAAAAAATAAAACTGAATTTGATAAAAAAAAATAAAAAAAGAAGAAGTATTATTTCATGGGGCCTTAAAAAGCAATTTATTAAAAAAAGTTTAAAATTACATTAAGTGTCATGATTTCAATTAATTAGACATTCTTTTTGATAATTTCTTTTTTAATTTAACGATTAAAGCAGTCTAGAAAATTAAAATGGAAAAAACGGAACCCAGAAAAATTAAAACGGAAAAAAGTAATTTGGAAAAAAATAAAACACAATTTGGGGAAAAATAAAATGGGTTTCATAGGGCCCTAGATGTTGCCGTGTGGCATGCTAACTTTCAACATAACAGGAAATTTAATTTAATTGATCAATTCAGTCAAATTAAAAATTGAATGTGAACAAAATCTGAAAAACAAAAAAGAAAGAAAATACATGAATTCTATCCATCCATCAAATTTGAAAAAATTAAATATATGAATTCTACCTATCTACCAATCTATCCTTGCATCTATCTATCCTATAAACCTTCAAACTTCAATACTTCATAAACTTTATTTTTTTTAAAGCTTTCAAACACATTCTCACTGCTTTTTCCGGGTAATATTCTATTCAATTCATTTCTAAGTCATTCTGAACAGCATGTTACCATATGTTTACATGAGTACCAAGACTAAAATTTGTAAAAGGAATATTATTGCCACTTTATCACTGCAATTTGATTTTGAATTTAAAGCATCTTTGCAAAAAATGGCACCTTACAAACAACGCAGTGAACAGGCCAAAGGCAACAGTGGAAAGGAAAACTCCGTAAGAAAATGAGGGAAAAAAAACCTTGGGAAAAGCCTTTGGGAGACTCACCTGGGGAAGCCCATCTCCTCAGGCTGGCACAGTTTTAAACACTTTTACAACAAAGCATAGACAAATGTTAGTCTAAACATAGCGTAATCCAATCACATAGTATGAATTAATAATAATACAGACGTAGCTGTTGTTTAATTAAATGACTTACAATAAGCTAGAAATCTAGGTAGGCTAAGTGCAATTTGAAAGGAGTATGACAGACACAGTTTGTAGCGGCTGTTAATTATAGTAACATGTAAAGTAAATCTGCAGGTCTCATGAGGGTGTATTGGTGAATTAGTCTCGGTTCAGTAACTGTGGCTTTGCCTGTCTGGCCGATGGGAGCAGGAGGCACTAAAATGACAACAGCACTCCGCATTGATCCTAGGAGAGCGGCAGTCTCATATCCTGAGGATTCAGAAGCAACAGAAAGCCCCGACCGGCGAAAACAAAGGTCACCTTGAGCTGACCACGGCGACTTTCGGTACATATACTACGACACAGGAAAACTCACTGATTAGCCATTTCATTATCTGATTCAAACATAACTAGCTCATATGGTTCTTAAAACGGACAGATTACATAAAGTACTACAAGGAATTAATCAAATCATATAACTGCTGTCTACTTAGCTGGTGGGAAAGCGTTCAACTGCTGCAGACACGATCCCTTTGAGCCAGCTTATATGAGTAAATGCTGTGTAATTCTGTTTACAGGATTAATATTGCGATGAATGCACAGGATGGGACCTGCTATCATTCAGACTCTCCTCTGGGCCTCAATTATCAGGCTAGTTTAATATGCTGTGATTTTAAAACAAATCATTTTGTAACAACTCCTGCTGGTTCATTAATGGCAGTACGAATGATTATAACAGACTGATTGAATAAATGAATCAATAGAGAGTCTGGTTTGTTGATTTGATTATTCTGAAAGTTCTTTAGGCGTCTACTCATTTTCTTTTTATCATTATAAAATGTTCAGTCCCCACGACTGGGTATCTCTTTGCTTGCAAATTAGTTAGCGCACACAATCTAGGCCAGTTACAACTGCAATTATTTATCACATTATCATTTATTTACACAGTAAACATCTATTAGTATGCCTTTAGAAACTTCTGGTTTTGGGACAGGATTACTTTATCCTGTCGGTCCACTCATTTAAGTAAGCAGCAATGCCGGGTGGGAACGCGAACAGAACGCTGGCACGTAAAAAAGTAACATAAAAGCAAACGCGCATGAAGGTTGCGCTGCATAATTCATACGCCGCTCCTTTTAGAAACGGCAAATTCATCAGGACAATGACGGTTGACAGAGGAGCCGCTGTCTCTGTTCACCTTGCTACGTTCAACTTCCTCTCCCATCCGAAAAACAGCACGGTGGTATTAAAGATACACAGTGTATTGTAGACTGATGGACCAGTCAGGTTCAGGCCACTTTTTCAGTCACCTAAAAGCAGATTTGTCATGAGCACCTCACTTTACTGTGCCACTAATGTTTTTTGGTGTGGATGGATGAAAACAAATCCACTGAATTCAGCCTGTCGAGCGCCTGCTTGTGACCCGAGCAGCCTGGTGCAACAAAAAAACAGGAAAAATGGCATCAACACCAGCGGTTCTGACATTTAGGGAAACTTTTTCATGTACTGACATTATATGGAAACTGCAGGTTAAGGGGCGTATAGATGGTATTTCGAAAAACCAAACATTTCCACTTGCGTTTGAGGCCTTTCCAAAAAACGTCCTTCTGAACAGACCTTTCTCTCATTTACTTACTCATTTACTTACTTTTCCCGATATTGAACTCCACATAGTGGACTTAGCTGGGAACAAAAACAAAGTACCTTTTTAAAAACCATTCAGTACACTTGCCGCCCATTTTGGTAACGCTCCTGGGCAGCTATTTCCAGTCATGTACAACTCATATCTACATTAACATTCAAGAGTTTTTTTTAAAGAAATTAATATTTTTATTCAGCAAGGACACATTTAACTGATCAATAGTGTCAGTAAAGACATTTACAATGTTATAAAAACTTAAAATAGTTATTTTAAACTGCAATAATACTTCCAGTGCTGTCAAACAATTAATCGCGATTAATCGCATCCAGAATAAAAGTTTTTGTTAATATATGTGTGTGTACTGTGTATATTTATTATATACATGTAAATACACCCACATACAGTATATTTTGAAAATATTTATATACATATATTATACATTTATTATAATATTATATACATATTTATATTCATATAATTTATATTATAAATATATGTAATATATAAACAATTTTTTCCTATACAGTATATATACACACATGCATGTGGGTGTATTTATAAACACACAGTAAATATACATAATACACATATACATTATGTAAACAAAAACCTTTTTTTATTTTGACAGTACTAAATACTTCACAATATTGCTGTTTTTACTGTATTTTTCATCAAATAAATGCAATCTTGTTTAGCACAAGAAACATCTTTCAAAAACACAAAAAAAATCGTATGAAATTCAAACCTTTGAACAAAAGTTTTAGAAAGTCCAAAATCTATCAAACCATCAATGTTATTGATTATATGTCATCTTCAGTAGAGGTCGACCGATGTATCGGTTTTTGTCGATTAATCGGCACCGATAGTTGATTGCCGGAACTATAGGTTATCGGCAAAAATCCATGCCGATAGTTTTTCCGGGTTAGGTCCGTTGCTAGAGCGGCTGATAAGGTCCTCAATTATATAGCACAGTCCCTACCGTCTTTGTTATACAATAGAAGTACTGTTCCTTGTTAGAGTGTGTAAATTTAAACATTTACTGATATATTTTAAAATCTGAGTTGCTTTTGTTAACATTAATGAACAATGAACTAACTGTAATGATCAATAGGCGCTATATATATATATATATATATATATAAAATATATAAAAATATAATATATATTAATATGTTTATTCATTTACAAAGTATGGTTTGGTAGGCTACTTTTTTTTTCTTCTTTTAAACAGTAGAGCACTATTTATTTTCCGCTCAGTAGCCATTTTAAAAACTATCGGCCAGTGTGGTCCAACCTAGTTATCGGTTTCGGTAAAATCCAATATAGGTCAACCTCTAATCTTCAGGTGATAAATGAGTATTGGTGAATCATTCACCATATTTGTTTTTCGTCTGTGTACAATCCTCTAAGTTAAAATAATGTTACTTTATTACATTGATTATATTATATTGATTAATCAAGAAAGATAAAACACTTTAAAAGTTAATTTGCAAAAACCGATAAATGCCATTTTAAAAAAAATGCTGTGCAATATTCTCTATATATAGTGCGATCTGAACCCTAAACACATTTTGTCAAAAAAACTGATATTGTCCACTTTCAAGAAATCGCGATTTTACCTTTTACTGCAGAAGCTGACGACCTCCCTTGTTGTTTGTGAACAGAAGCCGATAAGTTCATTTTAGCAAATCAGCACGCTGTATTCAGGTCAGGTGACAAGGCTGTCGGTCACTTTGAAAAGACGCGCTAGCTGAGAGGAGTTTCGTCAATGCTGACTAAAAGTGATCGGAGATGGATAATTTCAATGAACTTGATGAACCAGTGATATCTTCTTTAGGGCATAAAATGAAAAAAAAAAAAAAAATGCTGAAACTTTTTCACAGAACTTTGCAAAAGTGTGCAATCACAACCATACAGTCTCTGACCACAACAACGTTGTGAATTACAAAGAGAAAACTAGTGTTTTTTTTTGTGTTTTTTTTTTTTTTAAACTCTGAAACATGAAATGTGGAGTTATCTGCTTTTGCCAAAAAAAAAAACGAAAAAAAAAAAAACTGTTGGAGTTATCTGCTTTGCTATAAAACAAACTTTTAATATTTTTTAAAAAAAAACATACTTTCAAACTTTTCAACTTTAATTTTGTAGGTTACCTCTATTTGTTAAAGTTAGTGTATATAAGTTATTACTTAAAACAACCCAGCTGCAGTCTGATATTACTTGTAATGCACAATAAAAAATAAGATTTCTGCAGATAAACTCATCACCTGGTATTGAGTTAACTAATAATATATTAAGTAATAAAAATCACACTCATTTCCAATTTGCATAAATTTCCTTGCAGTACTTCTGAAGAGTTCAGGAACTTGTCAAAATAACTTCGGTGCATGTTTACATAACTACAAATGGAATTAATTTTTTCATGTTGTTTAGACAACATTATATAAGCAACAAAGAGCGATTTTGGACACAGGAGTAGATATAGAGATGTTATACATTGGAAAGGTTTGTTTCTTCTCCTTGTCCTTCAGCATCAGACAGCACATTGTGCTACGAGTATCCAGACAGGCATCAGAGCAAAGGAGAGCACTACAACTCGAAATAAATGAACAATCACTTTGAAGGACCTTGGAAAGAAAATAAACTAAATCAGATTAAAAAGAGCACATTTGCAAGGAGAAACAGGAGTGGTATCCCATCATTGAGCTTTTCAGAGGGACACAGACCACCTGGGCTCCGCTCTCGTCTCTTCTATCAGTCCTTCATACTTATTTTCTGTTCATTCTCCATCCGTCTTTCATCTTCCCTCCAGAGTCCATGCTCTCTTTTCCTCTCTGTTCATCGAATCTCACTCTCAGTGCTTTATTATTAAAGCGTACGGTCTAAGACCCCAGTGACACCACGGAAGACAATGAGCTATTCTACTCTGTCACTGTAATCAGATGAACCAATAGAGAGGAGGAGAACCAATGGTCACCTCTGACCTGCTCCCAATGGGTCTATGGACAAGCAGATGCTGGTGTTTTTAGTTTTCATGAACGTAGTCCTTGTGTTGTGCTTTTTTATTGTTGTACATGAGAATCAAATCCATATGTGATGCACTTTCGGACAAAGTTAACAATAACTTAATTTCAAGTTTAAAAGAGCCTATTGGGAGCATCATAAACTTTTACATCTCTGGTTATGAGATACTGTTAAAAATATGAGTTCATACTCACTGTGTTGGAAGGGCGAGGGTGCTGGGCTGGACTTTGGGTCTTCTTTTGGCAGATGTTCCCATCTGATTGGCTGAGCGTTTGAGGGACTGCTGGTTTAGTAGACTGGAGGCCAGACCTGCATGGTACTGTAACTACAGAAAAAAAAACAGATGTTCATGTACTAGGGCTGCATTATTAACACATTTGCCTGATCATGATTATTTAACTCCATTTAATTGTTTTTTTATTCGGAATACACATCAACATATAATATATGTATGTACACAAAAAGTAAACAATTTATTACAATTTATATAATATGGGCCATTCTACAGATTTGGAGTTGGAAGTCAGAAGTCAGAGTTGGAACCATCTTGAAAAAAAAAAAAAAAAAAAAAAAAAGTGTCCTTTTCCATAAATTTTGTCTGTAAGCAAACTGTAATGTAATTGTAATTGTGCAGTTAATTCTCATATTTTATTTTCTTAGAAAGTTTTTAAATATTTGTCCTCTCCCCAAATTTGTCAATACCAAAGTACGGTAATATATAATTTAANGTTTAGTAGACTGGAGGCCAGACCTGCATGGTACTGTAACTACAGAAAAAAAAAAAAAAAAAAAGATGTTCATGTACTAGGGCTGCATTATTAACACATTTGCCTGATCATGATTATTTAACTCCATTTATTTGTTTTTTTATTCGGAATACACATCAACATATAATATATATATGTACACAAAAAGTAAACAATTTATTACAATTTATGTAATATGGGCCATTCTACAGATTTGGAGTTGGAAGTCAGAAGTCAGAGTTGGAACCATCTTGAAAAAAAAAAAAAAAAAGTCTTTTTCCATAAATTTTGTCTGTAAGCAAATTGTAATGTAATTGTAATTTTGCAGTTAATTCTCATATTTTATTTTCTTAGAAAGTTTTTAAATATTTGTCCTCTCCCCAAATTTGTCAATACCAAAGTACGGTAATATATAATTTAATAAGAAAAGTTATATTGACCTATTAAGATTTAGCTTACATTTTTTATGTAAATAATTTTTTTTGTTTTTTTTGTAAGTTTTTAGATGTAAATCAATAACAATTACAATTTTAACAATATTTCAAGTGTGATTTAAGAGATTTGTTGTATTTTGAAAACATTTTTTTATGGTCCTCGGAAGTGACATTCTTTAAAGTTTTTTGAACACATGTACCTCAAAATGATAGAGTGTGTGTGTGACAAATACTTCCTGATCATAAATGTAGGGGTGTAGTTAAATCAGTTTTGGCCAAAGGATTAAAACATATACTGTTTCGGTAGTGACATAAAAATGCGGGACAATTTTTTACATAAAGTTTTTTAATTTACAAAGCAAATATAAAATAAATATTTTTTTAAGCTTCACTTAAAGAAAGAATTTTTTTTTTTTTTTTTTTTTTTTAAATATTGGAACAAAATGCAAAAAATATTTCAATATTTTCATATGTTTAAATTTAGGCGTTATAAGGTTCGGGACAGCCGCCTCCCAATCGCAAGTACCCACTAAATAATGATTTTATACATATTAAGCTTATTGATATTTTAAAATATAACTGTGTTTTAATAGATAAATAAAAGGATCTTAGTAAACATCTAAGATTTGAATACTTAAATGCTTTTAAAATGTGTTTTTTGGTGGTGGGACAGCAGTTTACACCAATTCTGTAGAATGGCCCATATTTGTATATCAAAAGTGAACAATTAATTACAATTAATGTTATATTTTAAAAGTACAGTTCAATTTGAATATATTTTAAATGTAACTTATGAAGGCAAAACTGAATGTTTTCAGGGTCACATAACTCTTCAGAAATCATTCCAACACGCTGATTTACATTTTTCAATGTTAAAAACAGCTGTGTCGTGGTACTCTCGTGAATGCGTGTCAAAGTCTGACACAGAAAAGAAGAAATTGGTGAATAAAGTCGTTATTTTTGTTTTCTTTGCACACAAAAGTATTCTCACAGCTTCATAAAAGTAAGGTTGAACCACTTATGTCACATGGACTATTTTAACTATGTCCTTACTACCTTTCTGGGCCTTGAAAGTGTCAGCTGCGTTGCTGTCTATGCAGGGTCAGAAAGCTCTTGGATTTCAACAAAAATATCTTAATTTGTGTTTCCGAACGTGCACGAAGATCTTACATGTTTGGAATGACATGAGGGTGAGTAATTAAAATCAGAATTTTCATTTTTGGGTGAACTATCCCTTTAACACCAGACGCCGGACTCTTTAACTGGCCATCTACACAAACACATCTACATTCTGCAACTAGTCAAAGATTCATGGCCAATAGGTCAAATTTGAGTCTCACGGTGACCGTAACAAGCCCTGAATTCAGAAACTCAGAACATGAGTGTCCAGAGAATCTTCTGCAGCTTTACAACGAACAGCAAAACATGTAAAAACGAAATCATCACAGCCTAATTGGGCTTTTATGAATTGTTTACCCAAAGCACAGTTCCAATCTTGTCAACAATCTGTTCTTCTGGGAGAAAGCACAGTTGCTTGCATATAGTACTCCATCACGTTTTCCTTGTGTTCCTCCTCATCTCCTGCCCACCTCCTCCCCCTCGCCTCCTGTCTTACTATGTTGAACGTAATATGGCGCGTGTAATATCTTTAGCCTTTGAAGTCACAGTATAGCAGAAGCCTGTCAATAGCTCTTCTGCTCATATGATGAAACCATGTGAAAGGTGCCCGCTACCCAGAAAGCACAGGTGTAGCACTATGTCACTCAAGTCAGGACAGATGTGAATGGATGTGACAGAACTCTAGACCTGATACTACAGATGTCATTCTGCATGCTTAAAGAGCAGGTCACATGGGTTATCAAAAAAGTTTGTAACGTAGCTATCCTTCAATGTAAACAGTCTGCAAAGTTGTTATTCAAAAAAAGTACAATAATCTTCTGTCTGTTACCGATCTACATCACTAGGTAACACATTAGCATAATCCCCGCCTGCCTGTGAAATACGAACACTCTGACCTGCCGACAAACACTTCCGCTAGTTAGCGTGTTTACATCTGTGTTCAGCGCTGTCTTTGCCGAAAGATGATGATGCGACGAATCAGTGGTTAAAATTCATTTTTCCACAATCCCACAGCAATACATTTTGAACCTTTTGTTGTGTGCTCGTCACTTTACAGAGGACTGCTTCTCTAATCTTAGCTTTTATCTTCTTTGGCTTCTAATCTCCTTTATTTGGACCAATAAGCATCTCCGAACCACAATCTGTGTGTACATTTTCAATTGAGTTCTCAAAATATCAAGTTTTTTCTGCTAATATGTGATGTATACCTAATGCATATGTGATGTATACCTAATACCGTCTTGCTGAAATGGTTCTGATAATTCGCTGTGAACCCACTGTTTTCTAAGAATGTGTCGATTAATGTAGACTGTCACTGTTCAAATTATTTAATTTAATAATAAAGAATACAACTTATAAAACACGTAGTTTAGGTCCTTGATTCTGATTGGTTGAGCTGCGTTCGAAGCTGTTGTAAATTACTCTACAAACATACACCTCTGTTTACATTTGTGTGTTGCTCGGCAACCGTTTCTGAGGAACTACACTGTTTGCCGGAAGAATAATGTTTTTATTAATAGCATTACACTTTATTTGCTCCGTTTTATTTTGTGAAACCTTACTACGTATATGAAATAACCATTTTATAAAAGCAATAAGCCTGTGAAGCCGTGGTTTACACTGAATTTATAACAGCTAACAGCTTTGCGTCGTACCTAACAACACCCCCTTTAGCAGTTATAAACTCACTGTAAACTACGGCTTCTTGGGGCTTATTGCTTTATTAGACATTTTGGTTTACGAACTTGAAGCACTATATTATTTTTTTTATGTAAAGGTGCATGCATCCGGGTTGCAAGGTTTTTACAACAAAATCCACCCAATTGCTACTCAAAGCTAGCCCAATCGCAATTCAAGGGGGGTCCCCCGTTAAAAATCACATTCTGGGGTGAAAAAAAGCACACTTTTTGTCAAGGTTGCCATGGTAAATTCACATTGCAGAGGCTAAATATGCTTCAATCGCAACATCAAAAACAAAAGCGGACTTGGCAACACAGATGGTAGTGCTCACTCGCTTGCTCAATTACTCCTCTCTGTACCAATCACAACAGGGTTGGCCAGCTGACCAATCAGAGCAGAGTAGGCTTATGGAAGGGTGGGGTTTACAGACATTAAGCTCAAAATGGTTTTGAAATGTTTCTAAATCACTGACAAACGACTCAACGTATAAATGCATATTCTGAGAAAATTATAGGGATGTAACGGTATGAAAATTTCTGATCACGATTATAGTGACCAAAATTATCCAGTTTATCAGTATTATCAAGGTATTGTTAAAATGTACTGGAAATGTTCAAAAAGTACTGACACATAATTCACTTTTATATAAGTTTTATATTTAAAATCAACAAACAACAAATAAAAGGACTTTTTGTTTGCATAAATCACTAAAACAACAGTAGCCTACCAATGATGTCCAGATCTTAAATGACAACATGACTGACAACAGTTTAACTAATAGCATGTTTAAATAAATAAGTAATATTATAA
>JAHKKF010523704.1:0-15599 GCA_019740295.1 Labeo calbasu | reverse complement strand
CATCCAAACAATCATTATTATTATTAGTATTATTAACATTATTATTATTATTATTATTATTATTATTATTATTATTATTATTATTATTATTATTATATTATTATTATCATCATTATTATTATTATTATTGCAAATAATATAGTGTATGTGTGGGTATTTTATTTATTTATTTATTTATTTGTTTTATCTTATTTTATTTGAGGTTTTTTTTTTTTTGCATCCAAACAATTATTATTATTATTATTATTATCTATTCAAACATATAAAGGGGAAAAGTATAAAGTATAATTGAATGTTTAAATATAAAAAAAATAAACAACTGGCAAAACTTGTTTACTTATTTGATGCGCAAAACTTTAAAAAATAATTTACTTTTAATTTACTTAATTCACAATAATTTACTTTTTCACTTTTTGGATGCAAGAATTGTTATATGCATATTTGCAAATATTATATTGCTGTATGTTGTAACTTTTTTCTCCTTTGGATGCAAATAATATAGTGTACTTGAGGATATTTTATTTTATTTTATTTTGTGTTATAAAATTTCATTTTATTTTATTTATTTATTTTTTTGTTTAGTTTTATCTCTTTTTTTTTGTATGCGTTTACATCCAAACATTTATTATTATTAGTAGTAGTAGTTGTAGTAGCAGTAGTATCTATCCATCCATCCAAAGGGAAGATAAGAAGTGTAAGGTAATATTTAAGAATAAAAAATAAACAACATACAAAACTTGTTTACATACAAAATGTTTTACTTACAAAATGTAGATGTTGACAAAACTTATGCAAGTATAGTATAAACAATATTAAACCTGACAGTATGACAGTACTTTTATTTTTATGTAAACTTTCCCTTTAGACATTATGTAGTGACAAGATAATAGCTGCTCTAGAATAAAAGTAAATTAATTAATGTAAAACAGCAAACCCTTTATTTAATGTGCAAAACCTTTTCGAAACAGGTGCAATTATGTTTGTAGTTGCAAGGCATGTGCCTTTATGCTAATTGCCATAATTTGGCAGGAATTCATACATGACTGTCAGGTTAATTTTCTCAGTAAATGCATGAATCCAAATCGAACACAGAACTGTTATTTTATTTTATTTATTTCTTGACATAGGGATAGTGAATGTGGAGCAATTGAGGGCACACTATTTTATTTTATTTTATTTTATTTTATTTTATTTTATTTTATTTTATTTTATTTTATTTTATTTTATTTTATTTTATTTTATTTTGAAGTGTTTAATGACTGTGTTTTGTTGATATTTTTATTATGCAATATCCTAATTGGAAATGTAAAAAAAAAAAAAAAAAAAAAAAAAGGTAGCTTATATGTTTTGTCATTTTTGTGATTTTTGAGGGAAAGGCTGTTATTAGTCAATCTCGGCACTGTGTTCTGACTAGGCTGTCAGTCANTTATTTTATTTTGAAGTGTTTAATGACTGTGTTTTGTTGATATTTTTATTATGCAATATCCTAATTGGAAATGTAAAAAAAAAAAAAAAAAAAAAAAATGGTAGCTTATATGTTTTGTCATTTTTGTGATTTTTGAGGGAAAGGCTGTTATTAGTCAATCTCGGCACTGTGTTCTGACTAGGCTGTCAGTCAGAATGAATACAGCAACACCTCCATGACATGCTGCAGCCCACAGAAAACATGTTTCACACCTGCCCATGGTACAAAATGTGCCTAAAACTGTGCCCATACAGATGCCAACCAAAAGCTGCCGGCGGCTAAATGAGAGATCAGACAGGGATGCATTTCTAAGCCTTTGTATTGAAAAACAATGCAATGATAAAACATAAGCATAAATCACAAAGGTCTGTTTCTGGCTAGAACCTTTAAAGGTCAAAGGCATGCACTTTTTACTTGTTCTGCTGTCCAAAAGATGATTTTGTTTTATTTTATTTTATTTTATTTTTTAATTAATCTAATTATCCCTAGATCAAATAAGATTAACTTTTATACCTTTATACTTTTATTGTGTCAACAATTATGCTGTTTATGTCTGATTTACTGTATGTTTTTATTTCTCCCAAATAATATTCAGAAAGTCTCATATCAGAAAGTTGAAAGAGCAACTTTTGAGTATCTTCTTTTGGATTTTGGTATGAAAGCTGAAAAACAGGAAAGACAAAGTTGATACTGAGGGGAAAAAAAAAAAAAAAAAAAAAAAAACCTTAAATAAATCCCTGAGCTCTTCAAGAGCAACTGCTGAAAAATAAAAAATAAAATAAAATAAAATAAGTAAATAAAATTAAAATAAACAATGTATCAAAAAATCTATTTATATTAAATTAAATTAAACTAAATTAAATAGAACCACAACAAAACTATATATATAAAAAAAAAGATAAAATAATAAAATAAATGAAAAGTTGATACTGAAAAAAAGTTTAAAAAGTTCCTTCAATAAACCCATGAGCTTTTAAAGAGCAACTGCTGAGCAATAAAATAAAATAAAATAAAATAATAAAATAAACAACGTCTCAAAAAATGCATTTTAATTAAATTAAATTAAATTAAATATAACCACAACAAAACTATATCTAAAAAAACAACAACAAGATAAAATAATAAAATAAATGAAAAGTTGATACTAAAAAAAATAAAAAATAAATAGTAACAATAAAATAAAATAAAATATAAAATATAAAATAAAATAAAATGAAATAAAAAATAAAATAGAACCTGACATTTGACAGTCATGTTTTGTGTGTCAAGTACAAAAAACATAAAGATGTGATTGCATTAGAGAGTTACATTAAGAATAGGCAGGTAAAAAGGATAAAATCTATGTAAATGCCGTCCATTCATGTGCATTAAAAATACATCTTGTGCATAAAGCTTATTTAATCCATCATAAAAATGCAAGCGGAAAATGAACGATCCTGAAAAAGTATTTGCGCAGACAACAGCATCAGTGCTGTGTCAGGTCATGGTCTTGTTGCTGAAGGGCTCTTCTACAGCACCTGTAAGACGTTCCCTTCCTCGGCTAATTTATACGGCCACATCCAGCCGTGTGAATGCGGAGTGTCCTGAATAATACATTGCCAGCTCTTCTACTCCTGACTTTAAGTGCTACCGACATTTTAGACAGGTGATGTTGTCCTAAAACGAGGAAACATAATCAATTTTTTTTTTCTTCTTTTTTTTTTTTTTCCAGAGCAAAATTTTGATATAGCTTCCCTTCCCATGGAGTGTTATTCCATCAGACGGCTCCCGCAGTGTTGGCTCCTCCCAGGCCTGTTGGGCTTCAAAGGGCCGCACACACAGGACAGCAAACTCACCATGTCTTACCGCATCATGTCTGCGCTCTCACGGCTCCACATGCCTCCATTCATTTAAGGGGGAGAAAAAAAAACACAGGGCATTTTAGGCCTCGGTCAAATTGAGAATGAACTATTTGATGTTCAGGAACCTTTAGTACATGCTCTAATGAATCCTGAATGAAATGATGTCAAACAAAGTAGCATATTAACAACGATATCCATGATGAAAATATCTCAGATGAATTCTCAGACCAATTTCTTAGTTATGAGTTGTGGAAGTATAAAGTTTGTTGCTGAAATGTGTCTTCTTTGTGGCTATATTTATATATTAAAAACATATAAATAGATAAATATATAGATACAATATAATACAAACATTTGAGTGTATTTATTTATAATTCATTATTTATTTTTAAATAAATATCAGTTATGTTTAGTATATGTTTGCTGACAATTGACTCATTTGTGTGTATTTTTATGAAAAAAAAAAATTAAATAAAAAAAAAACCTAACATTATATAATATAACAATAATATCTTAATATCTAGAATAAAATAAAAATAAGAATAATTAAAAATAGATTTCATGTTTTCTTTATCAAGTTTGCCACCAACAATTCTTTGTCTATTTTTATTTATAAACAAATAATAATAATAATACTAATAATAATATAGTTTACAATAATAATAACAATACAATAATAATAATATAGTTTACAATACTCACAATTGTCTCATTTGTATTTTTATTTCAAAAATATAAATAAAATTTGTAATTAAAATTATATAACTACTACTACTAATAATAAAAATGTAGTTGTCAATTATGATTTGTATATGTTCGCTCACAATTGCCTTATTTGTGTGACCCCCCCCCCCCCAATCTAAATAAAAATGTAATTTAAATTATATANTTGTGTGACCCCCCCCCCCAATCTAAATAAAAATGTAATTTAAATTATATAATAAAAATATCTAATAATAAAAATAGATTTTGTATTTTGTTTATCTATATTGTGTTTTTATTTCAAAATCATAAAATAATTAAAAAAAAACATTAAAATTGTATAATATAACAATAATGTTGAAATATCTCAAATTAAATAATAATTCAAATAGTTTTGACAATTGATAGACAATGCTTTTACTTGTCTATTTTTTTATTTTTCAAACTAATGATAATAAAAATAATAATATAGTTGTCAGTTATGTTTTGTATATGTTTGCTCACAATTGTCTCATTTGTGTGTATTTTTATAAAAAAAATATATAAACAATTTAATTAAAATTATAATATATAACCATAATAATAATAATAATAATAATAATAATAATAATAATAATAATAATAATAATAATAATAATAATATATTTGTCAGTTATGTCTTGCTCATAATTGTCTCATTTGTGTTTTTTTAATCTAATTAAAAATGTAATTAAAATTATATAATATAACAATAATATCTAATAATAAAAATAGATTTTATTTTTTGACAATCAATAATGTTTGTCTTTTTATTTCAAAAATATTAAATAAAATACGTTCAGTTGTTGACATACAGTATAGAGCTATAAAATGAGTTAACTTATATAGTTTGATCTAGGATAAATTTGATGAGAAATGTTTGAATTCATATATGTATCTCACAAATCTGATTGCAGACTCAGATTGCAGAAATCTGAGCTCCTTTGGAGAATCTCTTTAGACAAGTGTGATTACAGGAGAAAAACCTTAGAAGTATGAGGGCGATGCAAAACTCTTCATTTGATCTCCATCTTTCCATTTTCTCTTAGATATATTAAAGAGACTGTAATTCTAAAGAAGTTTTTGTTTCTTTTTTGTCCATACACTCCAGCGTCAACAGTATGAAGGTCACAGTGCTATTTTTCCACAGAAGACAGTATCGACTCGCTTGGTTTTAAAGCTACGAGGCTCACGATATAAAAGGAGGGTCACGCTAGATGATCATGAGTAGAATGAGAAAATAATCAATCAAGAGACGCGAACACACTTTCGGTAGCGCGCGCGTCACGGCTAGACTGACACATTGAGTTATGTGGTGATAAGGCATGACTGAACTTAGCACATCTGTTTCCATGGCAGTTCAATCACGGCTAATTCCATTTGAGTGGGACTCTTTCCACCAGTCAGTTATCCTCCATAACTGTCTCGCAAGGTCATGCTATTCCATTTGTCATCATCTGGCCGAGCTAAACAGCTCGTGTCTGCCAAATCTGACTGCATATTGTCATGATGATCACGAGAACCTCTTGCCAACGAGGCTGAGTTAGTCAGAGGACGGCTTCGTTTATGATGTTGATCGTTTCGAAGTTTGATCGGGCTTTGCTTTGTCTAGAACTGCGTTCGTTGGACTTTTTCCAAACGAGTGGACCCTGTGCTCTTGCGAACTGCTAAAACACTTGAAATGCACAATGAAAGCGTTTTCCGTCTAGACCGAGCAATTATTGTTCGGACCCAGCTGGATGGCTTTTTCCACACCTGCGTGATACTAAAAATTTAAATGCTTCAGCCAGCATCCATTATACTTCTCAGCTGAAATACCCACAGGCACATATATATTTTTAATAGCAATATGAAACTAGATTTTGTATATTCTGTAGAAAATATCAGTGGTGCCTATATGTTCAAAACTTGCTGCCATGTCAAAGTTGGCATGACAGTTTTCCTGTGGTCCTGTATTTATTTAATTATTTATTTTTTTTATTTTTTTCTTATTTTTTTTAATAGTTAGAGTGGTTGTTAATGCTTTGGCAACCAATCTCTTGTAAAGAGGTTTATTATATTATATTATATTATATTATATTATATTATATTATATTATATTATATTATATAAAATTAGATTATTTTTTACCATTCAGTAAGATCAGTAACTTTTTAAGAAATTAATATTTTAGTTTCAGGGTTAAAAATTAACCAATTGAAAAGGCATTTGTCATTATATTATGTTGTATTATGTTGTATTATATTATATTATATTATATTATATTATATTGTATTATATTATATTATATTATATTATACTGTATAAAATTATTTTTTTTTAAAGAAATTAATGTTTTTAGGGTTATAAATTAACCAGTTGAAAAGACATTTGTTTTTATATTATATTATATTATATTATATTATATTATATTATATTATATTATATTATATTATATTATATTATATTATACTGTTGAGTAAGATCAGTAGTATTAAAGAAATTATTGCTTTTATTCAGCAAGGGCACTTTAAAAAGCAGGCATTTATAATGTCATGAAAAAAAAAAAACACTATTTCAAATAAATGCTGTACTTTTGAATTGTCTATTCATCAACTAATCCTGAAACAAAAATGTATCACAGTTTATACAAAANTACTGTTGAGTAAGATCAGTAGTATTAAAGAAATTATTGCTTTTATTCAGCAAGGGCACTTTAAAAAGCAGGCATTTATAATGTCATGAAAAAAAAAACACTATTTCAAATAAATGCTGTACTTTTGAATTGTCTATTCATCAACTAATCCTGAAACAAAAATGTATCACAGTTTATACAAAAATATGAACTGTTTTCAACATTGATAATACTCAGAAATGTTTCCTGAGCATCAAATCAGCATATCAGAATGATTTCTGAAGGATCATGTGACACCGAAGACTGGAGTAATAATGCTGAAAATTCAGCTTTACACCACAGCAACAGATTACATTTTAAATTATATTTAAGTAAAAATCACCTATTTTAATTACTGAAATAAAATTCAATAATATTTCATAATATAACATAACATTACTGTCTTTTTATAATAAATGCGGCCTTTAAATGCATCTTTATTTATTATTTTTATTTGTAAGGTTTCAAAAGAAATGATCCCTGTTGCTATGTGTAAGTAATATTACCGGTGTTTTCTAAAGCACACAAAGTATTGTGCGCTTTAGCAAACAGCAGTAATACATCTCTTTTGCCTGTGTCACATGTCACTGTGGGTCACATAAGCAATCATTGTGCATCTCAAGGATTTGTGTTATCTTGCTTAAGCATTCAGTGTTATTCAGCACTGTAATCTGACCTCAGCGACCCGTCGGCGTCCCGATGTGACCGCATCTCCATCTCAATATTCTTGACAGAGAAATTCATTTGAGAGCTGAAATGAATCTCACTCCTCAACACATGCACACGTAAACACATAAACAAACCCAGCAAAAAACAATCACTTTTGGCCTGAATCCTTTAAAACCTCTTCTGAGGACACTGATGGCCAATTTCATGCATCTTTCAACAAGCCTGAGAACCTTTATTTCCTTGGTGGGCAAATGCATGATGGAAAGGACATGAGCACTGATGAGGTGATACACGTTGTTGTCTAGATTGGGCATTGGAAAGCTCGGCGTGACGCCGGCCAATTATTTATTACATTTTTTCATTATTTTCAGAGAGCTGGCATTTACAATCAAACAGTGACATCTGTCATGGGTCCCCCGAGGCACTTGTCTGTTATGATTATCCGTCATATTCCGATCATTTGCATGATGTCGTTTGTCCTGACGATGTGCCAGACAGTATGCGTGTAGGCGCTGGTGTCGGGAACGAACCCAACATGTCAAGTGGGAAGCTTATATGATGTGTGGCTTCCAGTACTGATGCAGAATAGATGTAAGCAGCATTTGAAGGATGTTTATGCATGATCACAGAAAATAGATTCGAACTTGTGTGTCATCTGATTAAATGACTAACTGTATATTCAGTTTTTTGAGACTGTAACTTATATAAATAACCCCTGTTTGCTAACTTCCTGTGCTGGTAGATGATGGTAGTATATGATAATGTTTCCTTATAATGACACCTGTCCAAAGTTATGAAAGTGCAAAAATAACTCTGGATTCTGTTAATAAAATGTTTTGGAAGTAAAATATATTTAGATTTTTTTTTTTTTTTTTGGTAAATATTTTATTTTATTTTATTTATTGTTTTTTTAGGCTCACAGAATCATGAAACTGATGAATACTTGCTGTATATTCTGATAAAATGTTTTGTAAGTAAATAGATTTAACATATCATATAAAATATTTTATTTTGTTAGTTTCTTTTAATAATGCACATAGAATCATGATACTGATGTGTGTTTTTAGCTATGCATTCTAACAATAAAATGTTTTGGAAGTAAAATTTATTTATTAATCTGTGTGTATATATATATATATATATATATATATATATATGTTTATTTATTATTTTGTTTTTACAGAGGTTTATAAATGAACATATGTTACTTGTGTATTCTGATATTCTGATAATGAAATGTTTTTGAAGAAGTAAGAAGTAAAATATAATTAGCAAGCACATTTACAAAAAAATATATCTTTTATTATTATTATTTATATTATTATATATTTGTTAGATTTATTGTGCCTCATAGAATTATGAAATTGATGCATATTTGTAGCTGTGTATTCTGATAATTGAATGTTTTGGAAGTAAAATATATGAATAAATACTATATAAATTATAAAAAAATATATAAATAAATTAAAATATTTTCTTTTATTTTTTTATTTTTATTGAGGCGTGTAGAATCATTAAATTGATGTTTTTTTTAGCTATGCATTCTAAAAATAAAATGTATTTGGCAAATGTATTTGGCTAATAAATAAAAATATTTTTTTATTTTATTTGATTTTATTTTATTTGAGGCTCATGTCATGAAATTGACATATTTAGCTGTGTTTTCTGATAATTATTATTTTTTTTTTATTTTTTTTTAAAATGTTTTAGAAGAAAAATCTATTTGGCAAATAAATTAAAATATTAATTTGATAACAAAAAATTAACATATGTTTAGTTGTGTATTTCTAATAATGAAATGTTTTGGCAGAAGTAAAATATAATTAGCAAATACATATTTTATTTTATTTTTTTCAGGCTCATGGAAACATGAAATAGCTGTATGTTTTAATAATGTGTTTTGGAAGTAAAATATATTTAGCAAATAAAAAAAAATACTTTTAAATACTATTTTATTTTATTATTTTATTTTTATTTTATTTTATTTATTTTTTATGAGGCTCATAGAATCATGAACTAGATATCATGAACTTATATTTTTCCTTTCTATGTTGCTTTTGACATCACAGCTCTAGATAGTCACTAGTGTGTGGTCAGCTTTGACATGACGTCCTATGGACCTCCTTGGTTGTGGCATCACAACCATAAAGGCCTTTTAATTAGCTGTGTTTTGCAGCTTACTTTCATTCAATGGTCTTGCTGGACTGCGGGAATCAGCTTTTAGCTGTCTTAAGTTCTCTTATTTCAAAAGAGCAAGGAAAATCCAGTTTTGCATGATATGTCCCTTTGAAATATGCTTAAACCTCCAGTGCACCACAAGAAATAAATGTCATATTATTCCTCATTAAAATGTATTTACCGAAATTACCATGACCAGCAACAACAGTAAAAAGTGCCTGTGGCTTCAGATCTCTGGGACTGAAGATGATCTAAAGTAAATGGCAGCCCTGCTCAAAGTATGAAATATTAAAGGTCACTTTGATTTTACACTCTCCAAAGTGGCAAATGAGGCATAATAGATCAGGACAGAACAATATAAACAAAGTACAGCAGTTCAAAAGTTGCCAGAGGAAAGGTCATGTACGAACACCGTTAAACACGCATGTACGTTTGTAAATGAGCGTGTCCTATAAAGCATCACGTTGGATTTGAAGCGTCATATTTGAGTAGAAACTTCTGATAAACATGAAGCGGTTTGAGAAATATAAATGAAAACTGTTTTCACTGAGAAACTGCTAGTAAATGTCACAAATAATTACAAATCAGCAAATAATGCATTAAATAAATCATAAAATTGTAAAGTATCAAGGTTGGAATAGTATTTTGAAATGATCTTCTTGTCTTTCTTTAAAAAGTGTGCGATTAAGCCACTATTTAATCAGTTTGACTGCAATCACAATAAAGACCTAATGTTTTTGAATAGGTTTAAGGAAGTAAAATCAAAATCTTTGAGCACTGGTGTGGAATCACTGTTGTCAGTCATACACATCATGAAAATGTCGCTCTAACATTAGACCGGAGCGTTTTAGCAATCTTGAAGTTGAGGAAATTGCATCGTCCAGATAAAACGCATATCAAACAGACTTCTTCATGTACATTTGCTACCTTTTTAGGTAGAGAGGTAAATCGAACGCTTTATAGTGTGTCCATGGATCTTTTCCATTGCTCAAGTCCTTTCTAGTGTATTATTTTTATTATTATTATTATTATTATTATTTTAATTATTGTCCTGGATTAATATACATTTCATTATTCATCTTTTTATTGCTGATACTCCTTTGAAAACGTAAAAACATTTATTCAGTTTATAAAGTGCACCACACTTTTTTGTGAAGTGTCTGTTAATCAAAAAAAAAAATATATATATATTTGATTTGATTTAATTTTTTTTTTTTTTAGAGTGATATTTATGTTTTGTTTAGTTATTCGTACATTTATTGGCACCTGTGACTCTGCCTGGAGTAAATGTTTTTGATTATTAATTAATTAATTAATTCATTCATTCATTCATTTATGAATTTATTGCCACCTGTGACTTGTGACCTAGAACAAATGTTTTGATTGATTGACTGATTGATTGATTTATTCATTCATTCTCACACACACATACCTGTGACTCTACCTAGAACAAATGTTTGGAGGATTGATTGATTGATTGATTGATTGATTAATTAATGAATTCATTCATTCATTCATTCATTCATTCATTCATAGCAACCTGTGACTCTACGTAGAACAAATGTTGTGGAGGACTGATTGATTGATTGATTGATGGATTGATTGATTGATTGATTCATTTATTCGTTCATTCATTCACAGGCATCTGTGATTCTACCTAGAACAAATGTTGTGGAGGACTGATTGATTGATTGATTGATTGATTGATTCATTCATTCATTCACAACTGTGACTCTACCTAGAATAAATGTTTTGGAGGATTGATTGATTGATTGATTCATTCTCTCTTTCTCTCTCGCTCTCTGTCACACACACACTCACACACACACACGCACACACACACACACTTGTCATTCTACCTAGAACAAATGTTTTGGAGGGTTGATTGATTGATTGATTGATTGATTGATTCATTGATTCATTCATTCATTCATTCATTCATTCATTCATTCATTCTCACGCACAAACACACACACACACTGTCACTCTACCTAGTAGGGCTGGGTATCGAGTTCAATACTTTTTAGGCACTGACCGAAATGCCTCGATACCATCGAGTATCAAAAAACCTCTTGTCATTCGGTACCAAACTTCGATACCTAAGGGTTAATCTTGTCAACGTCAGTGTGCCAATAAGCCTGCAGCACTAGGTGTGTTCGACTAGAAGCGGCGCCGCGCAGATCGGCCGCTTTCACACTCGGCAAAAGTTCAACTAATTACTTTGAGCGCGGCTTGCACGCAAGCAATGCGCTCCACTGCGCGTGCGCTTTGGTCAACGCAGCAACAAACCACCCCCGTTGTTGAAATATATTATGTCCTCTGAGTCAGAACAGCGACTGCAGAAGAAAGAAGGCATATGACATTATACATACCGGCAGACAGCGTTGGAAGGTGCTAGTGCTTGTCAGTAAATTAGTGGAAAATGAATAGAAATTATGATTCTGTCTGAGGTATGCATTTTAAAACAAACATGCACTAGTGAACAGATGTGTAAACTGAAATTTTTTTAAGCTTTGTTAAAATTATTTTCACTGATTTATTATGTTGGATATATTTTGTTCCTTTGTGCAGTGGCTCAGGAGTCTTTGAATCTGTATAAACATCAGTAAGCTGAAAAAAAATATTTTGAGATAATGTAATCTTGTTCAAATTGATTTCATAAAACTGGTATCGAAAAAAGAATCGTTAAGGAACCGGTATCAGTGTCAAGGTGTCGATATCGAAAATTTTTGAACGATACCCAGCCCTGCTACCTAGAATGTTTTGGAGGATGGATTGCATGATCTATTTATTTATCCCCGTTTATGTGGCTTATATTTACAAATACTTTCATGTCATTTTGATGTGCCTTTGAAGCATTTCACGTTTTATCCTAAATATGATGGCTCACTTCAGATATTGTATTCATCTAATCACACAATTAAAGAAAAAAGTACATGAATTTACCACACTAATAATTTTCCAATAAAATTTTCCAATAAAATTCCTGTTTTCAGACGACAGTATTGTGTTCGCTAACATTCCCGCACAGTCATACCGAACCCAAAATGTCCTATTACAGGAAGGGAAGCTCTCTGTTTCCAGCAAGCACATCTTTAAATGTCACCAATCTGTCACTGGCGAGCTTCCTTAAGGCAGAGCGAGCGAAGCTGCTGAGGCCCAGCTGCAGCCCAGCCGCCGTTTTTCTCCCGACCGACCGATCCATACCTTTCTGGATGAGGGGGAAGGTGGGGCTGATTAAGTGGCTAAGTGATAGCTGACACTGCGCGCCTCGCTATAGGCCCACTCCATCCACTCCACATCCACTCACGGCTGTACAGGATCAGTCGCCCCACCGAGCTGCACATATATTATGGCAGCAGTCGCTGTCAGAGCCGGGGCCTGCGCCGTGCCGCCGTTTATAAACCAAACATATTGATCATGCATTGCAGCAGATGCTATCACGGTGGCCAGGAGGGAATGGAGGGATAAAAAAGGGATCGTTATGTAGAGTGTAGGTGACATGCTGGCGCTCTCTTGACTAAATGCTTCTTATTGCAGCTTATTCTGATCAAGAATTGCTCATTTGGACAAAAGAAAGAGTTTGTTGTGTTTACTGGCCATTTCGGGTCAGGTTTATGTGAAATATGTGATTACGGCACAATAATAGACCGGAGAAAGAGGGAAGCACAAATGTAATACTTCGATTACGCATTCTGGAGGGAAATAAAAATGGAAAGGAAATGGAGAAGGAGAGATGACGCCTACGGTGCGGCTTTTGGCTTCTGGAGGTATTGTGTTGTGTTTTATGGTGGGAGCAGACGAATTAGAATTAGAAAACATCAGTCTTTTGCTCTCTCTCACCTATGTAAGCAGCTACGCTTTAATACCGACTATAAACCACGGGTTGTTCCTCTAGCAAAGCGGAGTGTGGGCTGAAAAAGGACCAAGTATTCCCTCTAATCCTTATTGTTCTGTGCATCTGATGCTCTGTGAAGTTTCGCACTGAGATGCAGAAGAGTTGTTTATTTGCATATGACGCAAACACGCTGAATGGAATTTGCATGTAGGAAATTGGTTGCAAATGTATAACTTGGGTGTATAAGTGAGACAAAAGAAACCAGGCGTGCACACAAATGTCCCTCTTTAATTGTCGACAGTAATAGGCTAATAATTGCACCGGGAAAACAGCACTGATTTGAATCCAAAGCATTCTTTAATGAGCCTCATTTGCATTGGAAAAGGCATGTTTGTGATGAAAAAGTGGCAGTGACAAGTGAAGTGCATCACAGGTAGGATGTGGGCAACAGTTTGGGGGGAAAAAATCTAATTGCAAATGAACTGATAAAAACTGCAATTGTGATTTAAATATATATATATATATATATATATATTTTTTTTTTCTTACTTGTAGGGCTGCATAATTTGGCCAAAAAAACAACAACAATACTGATATCAATATGACTACAACATGATTGCTATTATAATATTTCACTGTAAAAAAATAAAATAACAATTATATTTAATTGTAAAAAATGATAAAATTATAATTACCTAATTTTGTTTAGGACCTGTAATATTTAATATATCTATTATTATTAATAATAATAATAATAATAATAACAATAAGAAATATTACAGTTATTGAACAAAATAAGAAATATTACAATTGTAGTTCACTATAAAAAGAAAATATTTTCACATGTTAGTTTATAACCGCTTCTCATTGCCCGTTTGTAAAGATGATTAGCACCTGTTGCATTCCCAAAAACACCAGATCATGAGCTGTTCACTGTGCCACACTTCACCCTGAAATACATATTCATTTAATTAAATTACCACATTGACATTGTAATAATTACACTACGCCATATTGCGATTTTACTTTTATTTGGAATAATAACAGGACTATACTTGTGCACACTGTGCCTTTTAAAGAGGACTGCATTATATATCAATAAGAGTGTTGTGCTGAAATACTACACACTAAAGTGGTGCCACTGATTCACCTAGAATGTGTACGAGCGCTAGTGTTCAATGGCGAAGAGTTTTACAGCTTGAAAACAATAAAGATTCATTAGGGGAAAGGAAATTTATGTAGCTGGAGAGCTGTTAAAAACGACGGTGCATGAAAAGGCACATTGATTCAACCCGTACTACTGACGACTGTCTTGCATTATCTTTCCCCATCATTTATTGCTCATCTAGCCGCAGCCGCTCCACCCCAATATTTCCACTCAAACTCTGACCTTCACCTGAGAAACAGCCCACGTTGTCATTAAACAAAGTTCTGGAGTCTTTTTTAGAAATATCCAGCCAGGGTTGGCAACTAGATTGATGGGTTTGCGTTAGCTGGCGAGATATTTTGGAGGTTATCTGATGGTGTAAAATTTAATTAGGGCTTTATTGATGGAAGATGTAGACAGCACAGACAAACTGCCTGAAGAACTACATACAGCGCAAAGATGAGGGCAAAGGGGCATATCCTGTGTGTCTGTCAATATGCCAACAAAACCGACAGGTTCTGTCTTCCCATTTCGACTCTGGATAGAAACTGTGTGTGCTGCAAAATGCACAGTCTATTTTTATTCTGGCTTACAGTGTTATGGTGTAACCAATCCGTTTGAAAATACCATAATCAGTTTTCAAGGGTGAAGGCCTCAGGTTTTATATTTATTGAAAACAATCAGCGTTATTGAATGGGCCGTCGCACATTACAGTAATAAGAGAGATGGATGTGACTGACATAGATGTGCCATTTAAGGTCATTTGGGTTAGAAATGTCGTCTATCATGTGCTTGTGATGGTGAGATTCAGTATTCATGTATTCATGCTAAACTGTGTTTAGTTATTTTGTGTGCATGACCGGTTTTTGACCTGAATTTGCTACGATGTAAACCAGACTTGTATAGTGGGCGGTCGGATGCCAAATTAACCAGGCTATGTAACCGGTCTGTCCGTCTATCTGTCCATCTATAAATCCACCATCCATCCATCTATCCATCCATCCATCCCTTCATCCACCCATCCATCTATCCATTCATCTACCTACCTGTCATTCCATCCATCCAACCCTTCATCCACCCATCCATCT
>JAHKKF010523703.1:55368-65550 GCA_019740295.1 Labeo calbasu | reverse complement strand
TAAATGTGGCTTCAAACGATCCCAAATGCGGTTGTAAACGATCCCAGCCGAGGAAGAAGGGTCTTATCTAGCGAAACGATCGGTTATTTTCATAAAAAAATACAATTTAAATACTTTTTATTCTCAAATGCTCATCTTGCCCTGCTCTCGTTGAACTCTGTGTATTCTGGTTCAAGACAGTTAGGGTATGTTGAAAAACTGTCACAAACCGGAACAAAAACAGTCTAGGCAGAGTAAGACAAGACGAGCGTTTGAGATTAAAAAGTATATACATTTTATTATTTTTATGAAAATAACCGATTGTGTCACTAGATAAGACCCTTCTTTCTCGGCTGGGATCGTTTACAACCGCATTTGGGATCATTTGAAGCTGAATTTAAACTGTATTTTGGAAGTTCAAAATCGGGCCACCATATCAGTCCATTATATGAAGAAAAATGCTGAAATGTTTTCCTCAAAAAACATAATTTCTTTACGACTGAAGAAAGAAAGACATGAACATCTTGGATGACAATGGGGTGAGTACATTATATGTGAATCTTTGTTTTGGAAGTGGACTTCTCCTTTAACTAAAGTAGTTAACTAATGTTAACTAATGAAACCTTATTGTAAAGTTTTACCAAAAAAATGTATCATATAGTAATTCATTTTAATAATGCATTAGTAAATGTTGAAGTTAATATTAACAAAAATTAATAAATGCTGTAGAAGTATTGTTTATTCTTAGTTTATGTTATACTTAGTTAACTAATGTTAAATGTAAATGTAAAGTGTTACCAAAAAAATCATTATATTTTTCACAAAAATATTAAGCAACTTTTATCAACATTGATAATAAGAAATGGTTCTTAAGAAGGATCATGTGACTCTTCATGAATTAGCCCCTAAAATAATGGCTCCTAAAAATTCAGCTTTGTATGTAAATTACAAATAATAAATGAATTTATAAATGTATAAATAAATAAAATAAATTAATAAATTACATTTAAAATATCTTAAAATAAAAAATGTTTAGAAAATGGAAATTAAAACATTAAATTAGAAAAGTTGTTTTAAATTATAATAATTTTTTATAACATTCTATTGTATTTTTGATCAAATAAATGCAGCCCTGGTGAGCATGAGAGATTTTTGTAATAGTTTCTATATCATCGAATAAGCTGATAATTTATTTTCCTGTGATAACCGATAAAAGGCTGCTAATAAAATTATATTTTATTTTATCTAAATAAACTAAATCTAAAATCAGCCATTTTAAATGCTACAATGAATTCAGGCATAACAACATTATAATGTACAATATGAAAAATATTTGAATATTTATTGAAGATTAAATTTTTTTTTTTCCACCAATGTATTCTGCATATCGAAATAAGGATTGATATATCAGAGTTTAGAATGTTGTTCCCTGAATTAAAATGTTCAATGAATACTCCTTTTGTCAGCTTTTTGAAGGTCACCAAATTTCCGCCTGTTTCCTCTTCAAAAAGGACATCATCCTCTGTGATGTGAGCCAAGCTATTACAGTACATTTCATCTTGGCGGGCTGTCAACACTCACAGACTATCATGTTGGTATTTCAGTTGCAGGAGGGCTGGTGGGTCCACATGAAGCTGTTTGTCTTCTCTACACTTTCTCTTGTGAGTTTGATACATGTCCGTGGCCTTCAGGGCCCAGACTGGCACCACTTTACGTACCGTCTGCAGGGCACGGGGAGGCAACGAGGTGTTGTTAAATGTGTGGATGCATATAAGGACAATTGAAACAGGTGGTACACAAGCTGCTGTTTTAGTTTTATGTACTGAATGTGTGCATCCTGCATATTTAATGTTTATGGGTGATTCATCATTTAGAGCCACATTTAGTTGAATTCTTGAATAATGCAACTTAATTAAAAAGATCAAATTCCTACCACTTTGGTTATGACACTATCAGGACCGAATTGAAGAATCACCCAGTCTTGAATATGTCTTTAAATATTGAAAATTTACTGTATACATTATAAAGACGTTTCACAATGTATTCAAATCGAGAGGTGCTACAGTGCATCTTAAACCCAATTTGGAGGACTCAAGCTTTGCTTAACCCGAATGAAACTGTTATTGTTGAGACTAAGCAATTTTAGCACAGGTCTTTGGATCTGTGAAATCTGAGCCATTACAGTTTGAACAGAGATCTGGTTTCAGATATCCACACAGGCCAAGGCAAAGACAGCATTTTAAGCTGACGATTTTTATCACCACCAGCTGCCACGCTGCTGTCTAAGGCCATGCTGTACCCAGCCTCAGCAGTTTTCCCAGCGTTTGTGCTTTTCTGTCTATTGTGGTGGCACTAATTAGAGTTATTGTGACAGTAGTCCTCATGTAGGATGTAGGTGACCACTCAATATATGAACCATGAGCAACCCCACAGTGTTCCATACAAGCAAAATGAAATTGCTGGGATAATTGTCTGAATAAAAGCTATTAGTTAAATCTTGCACTTATTAATTAACATCATTCATTGTTTGGCTGTAGTTTATAATTAAGACCCATGCTCTTTTCTTTTTGGACAGCCGCCTTTAAACCTCGTTCAACATTTCATTTGATTATTGCTGCCTCAGTGAGTGACAGCTAGGTGAAATATCGAGAAAGGCAAGACTTCAATAATGCATGGCACAAACCTAAAAGACAGTACGTCAGCAGAGTCAATGAGCCCATGTGTGGATTTCTAGACCCTTAGTCGCAAAGTTACCAAAAAATAGCAAAACTAAAGGCTGTATTGAAAATACTTAAGTGCTTGTTATGGTTAAGACAGTATTAAAGACAAAATTAGCTTTTGAGGAAGTTGACCCAATAAACAACCTGCTGCCCTTGTGTTTCATTTCACTACATGGCTGGATAGAAAGATAATAATGCCAAGGCAAGCTTGGGAAAGCTTTCAGTAGTATCTGTTAATTACACATTGCCGTTTACACTTTAATCATGCTTTCTGCTCTGCTTTATTGTCACGGTTCATAGATTCTAGGCTTAATGGCATAGTCATTATAATGATTGGGTTTAATGTACCCAAGACTTTCAATCTGAAAACAGTAAGTTCGAGCTTTGTGTCACCGTTCAGACACTGGGGAGATGACTCACTGCTCTGAGCAAACATGTCGAACAGCAAACAATCACAGCAAACAGCTAATCATGGCATGAATACTCATAAAAGGATGCTCGTGGTGCAGACCTGTAGTTTTAGATTTGCGGTGGAGTGACTCATAAGGCACTTTGGCATCTGGAAATACAAAGCTGTAAACCAGAAACGTATTTTTTGCAAAAACATATTTCTGTCATGATAACTCTCAGAAGATTATAGATGGTAATTGATATATAACAGATGCCGATAAGGTGCTGTGAGTATTTAAGACATACTGCTGCTGCACAAGTAGCATACATAAATAACTACACTGTAATAAAAAAAAAAACACAATTTGTTGAGTCAGCTTAAAATAATTTGTTACCCTGCTGCCTTAAAATGTTAAGTTCAGTCAACTAAAAAAAAGTTTATTCAACTTGAAATGTTAAGTTGTACTAAGTGACAACTTAGATATTTGTGTTTGCTAAATTTAACAGATGGGTAAGTAACCCAGCTGCCTTAAAATTTCAAGTTGATTCAACTCAAATATCTAAGTTGTCACTTAGTATAATTTAACATTTCAAGTTGAATAAACTTTTTTTTTGAGTTGACTGAACTTAAAATTTTAAGGCAGCCAGGATACAAATTATTTTAAGTTGACTCAACAAATTGTTTTTTACAATGTAGGGCTGTCAGGGTCCTAGATCTGTACATCATCTTATATTTCATACAGTTGACTGTTCACAAATATGATGCAGGACAACAACTCTATAAATGCAGTTATGCCCTAAAATTCAAGATATTGCGGCAAAAATGCTCCTGTATAACTTGTTGTTTCATATTTATATATAATATCACATTAGGGGTGTGTAATATATATCGTCTGTAATAATATCGTAATTGTTTTTAACAATGTTCAATTTGACATTATCAAGTATTTGTGAAAACCATTGTTAGATCGCTGTCTCCATGCCTAGACAATTAAGATCCAGCCCCGGTTGCCAGATCCCGTCAGAAAATATCAGTTTGTCCGGTATCAGAACAACTCGTCAGCAGAGAAGTCTAATACCCAAACCCTGTTAACAGGAGGTCTTGTCTGGTACCCAAAAATACCAAAAACACTATTAACAGTCTTCTGTCAGCCAAGAAGATGACACAGGAAAAACAGAGCAGAAGCAGGAGATGAAGTAATGATGATAAAAAGGAGCAGAGTTTATTGAATAGTCTTAGTTGCGTATGTCTCAGTGCTCAGACTTCGTCTGAAGAACTCAAACCCAACAAGTATTGTTATACCAAACTGATTCACAACAACATCCCATAAACCTCGAGTTTCTATAAACATTCCCTTGTATCTCTTATCCATGAAGACAAACAGCCCTTGAAACCACAGTCATAAGACTGAACAACAATGGAAAATGTATATAAAAAAAAAAACAATAATATAATATAAATGACTAATCAATTAATAAATCAATTAAAATTAATATATAAATGACTATAATGATTATTATAAATGATTATATGATTACATAGAATAATAAACTGATTAAATGATTAATGATTATAAATAAACAAATGAATGAAGAATAAATAAAGAATAAAGCAAAACACAACACACATGGTTGCTCTGAGGCAAAACACACAGTTTGCGTTTTCAAATCAAGGATCGTCAGATCCTTCACCATTTAAAACACCTACAGAGTGTTTTCAGAGTCAAATTTATTTTGTGAATAATTCAGTTAATTTATCGACATGTCTTGTAATTCATTATATTAAAAAATTTTATCAACTAACAGCCCTAATAATAACCCGTAGCAGATCTATACAGGTGGAGCTGGGGAGGTGGAGGATTTCAGAGGAATTCTGAAAGCGCACTGCAAAATGCTCTAGTGAAACCAGCCAGCAAGCTTTTTAGCTTCCTATGCAAGAATCCAGTCAGATTGTCCCATCGATTTGTGTTGACAATCCATCAACCTGCGCCATCTAGAGTTCTACGACAGAACTTGGCATAAATGTGCTTTTACTCCATGTATCATTCATTATAATTCCTCCCCACTGCTGCTGTTTTAGCTCTGGCTATTAAATGCTAACTTTATCGGCAAACTCAGATTGCAAACACTGAATATTTATTCAGTGACAAGGCCATGACTTGGGGACACTAAGCCATACATTTTAGATCAGGCTTGGATTGGTTCAGTGAATACCAATTTGATTTACTTTAGGAATATTCAGACCCGCAAGATGTTTCTTGCTGTATCAGCTGTAACGTATAGGAATTTGGCTGTTTGTAGACCAAAGCATTTCTTTTTTTTTGACGATGCACCGGGTGTCCAACAAAACCTGGTTGGTAGGTGTGTAGATAAAGGTATGTAGACTGATAAAAATTCCTTAGATATGTTTTTTGTGAAATCTCTACACGAACACCTGACTTAAACAGGCCACCTGCTGGGAAAGATCCATTTTGGGGGGCTTAGTCCCATTAGCAGATGTCAGGGCGGCAGTAAAAGCGTCATTGCCCTAGGCAGTTCTTGAGACCTACAAGAAACATGACTTTTTATAGAGAAAAGGAAGTACTCAGAGATGAATGTATGATGGTGGGCACCAGGCAGGGATGAAATGGCCATAGGGAGCACTAGGACTTTTTAGATGGGCTCTTGTGAGCCGAATGTCCAAACCTATTTACATAGACAAAGCAAATGTATAATATGATATAAAGGGAGGAATAATCTCACAGACTGGCCCGTATGAGCTACAATGACAGCAGCATTTCCCTGCACAAATTAATAGAATTGTTTAGTAGCGGTGATGTGTATCCAGTTAATTAAATGCAATCCTATTACTGAGTTACTAAAAAAAAAACAAATTTTTAATTTACTTTATCAGTGTGATTGTCCTCAGCTCTGGTGTTTGAAATGGACACAGCATAACAAGGGGTTTTAACAGAACAGTGTTTGAACAAGAGGCATGATTCACTGTAGGAAGGTGTGAACCTGAGAAATACACAAAGTACACAATCAAAACGTGTAATTTTGTTAATTAAAGGGTTGCTTTTGCAATATTAAAACAACAATGAAAAAAAACATTTAAATTAAAATGTACTGTATGCATATTTGATATTATGGAAGGGCTTAAAAATAAGGTAATTTTGACTTTTTATCTCACAATTCTGAATTTTTCTCAGAATTGCATAATATAAACTCGCCATTTTTACTTTTTTTCTCAGAATTGTGAACTCGCAACTGAGTTATTAAGTCCAGTTAGGGGAAAAAACTCACAATTGCGAGATATAAGCTTGTCATTCTTGTCAAGTAATTTTTATCTCGCAATTCTGACTTTGTACACTCTTTAAAATAAAGGTGCTTTAAAAGGTTCTTCACAGCGATGCCATTGAAGAGTCACTTTTGGTTCCACAAAGAACCATTCAGTCAAAGGTTCTTTAAAGAACCATCTCTTTCTTACCTTTTATAATCTGAAGAACCTTCTTTTGCCACAAAGAACCTTTTGTGACACAGGAAGGTTCTTCAGATGTTACAGGTTCTTTATGGAACCATTTAGACAAAAAAGGTCCTTGTATGGCATTGTGAAAAAAAGTCATTTATAACTTTATAACTGAATAAAAACTCATAATTGTGAGATGTAAACTTGCAGCTGCATGGGAAAAATTCAGACTTATGAGATTAAAAAGTCGCTATTAGCTTTTTTATTTTTTATTCAGTGGTGGAAACAGGCATCCATATTATGTAAAATAATACACTTAAAATCAGTAGGCCTATATATTTTATTTAAAGTGTTTGTTTTGCAACATTAAAAAGAAAATAATTGGTAAGTCATACAAATAAAATAATATTTTGTTAAAAAAATACTTTAAACATACACTAATATTTTATTTAAAATAATATAGGTAAAATCAAAATATTAAACAAGTTTGAATTATGTAACAAGGTATATTGGGTAATTAATGCACTGTTGTTGGGTTCCAGACTGACAGAGATTGGTAGATGGACCAGAAAGAAATGTCATTAGCTATATATGTGTTTGAGTCCTTATACAGTAAATCAAACCAAAATAGAGAACTCGCTGTAAATTTGTAGCAGTGATGATTTGTGTGTTCCTTGACAAGCAGCTCTCTCATATTCATGCATACGGTATATCTACTGCAGCATGAGGAAAATCCTGTCAGCTACATCCTGGCAGCCAGCACATTATACCGTGCTAAGTAGAGTGCGGTTGAAAAGACTGTGACAACACACCGAAGCAGTGCTGATAAAACAAGCATTTGAGTGCAGTCAGGTGGCAATCAGAGTCTTGTTTGGTGTAATTAAGAAATTTCTCTGATGAAAGCCTCTTTTTTCTTCTTCAAACCTCTACAAATGACTGCTGGGCCGCTTCCAGGGTGCCTTTCTCATCACAAACAACACATCTGTGCTGACGCTTCGTGGTTCTCAGCTTCGCCTACAGTCGTACCGGGAACTGCAGAGCAGCGGCCCTTGCTGCGATTGCCATTACTTGGGCCAAGAAAAAGATGTGCAATTGCCAATTATAGGGCTGGGGGGGTTATGCTGCACGGTGAAGGAAACAATCCCGCACACTCAAGGCAGATGTGAGGAACGGATGGCGAATGGTGCAAAACAGCTGCTCCCCGGCACTCTCTTGTCAATTTAGCCGTAAGACAATTTGAGTCACCTGCCGCTGTTTTATTAGGCCCGTGTCTGAGCCGTGCATCAGCAGGTGACACATCAGGGCGAGGGAGCGGCAGAATATGACAGTGTAGAGCAGGTTTTCAGGCTGTCCGAGGAATACAATGTCAGAATAACTCAGAATTTATTGCCAATTGAAAATACAGCCATGCTTTCTCACATTGGTTGGACAGGGCTGTTTTTGATTCTCCTCAGTTATAAAACAGACACAGAAAAACAAAATATATCCACGGGAAGATTCCTGATTTGTTAACCAGGAACCTGTGTGCCTATATTGTGTAAGCCCATTTCCGCCACTAGATAAAAAATAAAATAAGGTTATTGCTTTTTATCTTACAGTTCTTTTTATTTGGAATTGCAGAATACAAATTCTCAATTTTGACTTTTTTTCCTCACAAGTGCGTGACATAAACTTGCAGTTGAGAGAAATAAAGTCAGATATAGTGAGATATAGTCACAATTCTGACTTATTTTCTCAGAATTGTTATGTAAACTCGCAACTGAGAATTATAGTCAGAATTGCGCTACAAACTCACATTTGTGAGAAATAAAGTCAGAATAAAGATAGAGATAAAAACTCACAATTCTGCCTTTTGTCCTTGCAAATGCATGATATAAACTCACAATTGCCAGATAAAGTTGAGAATTGCAAGATAAAAGCTCACAATTCTGACTTTTTTCTCAGAGTTGTTATATAAACTCGCAATTGTGAGAAATAGTCAGAATTGCAATTCTGCCTTTTTACCTTGCAAATGCGTGATATAAACTCACAATTGCCAGATAAAGTTGAGAACTGCAAGATAAAAACTCACAATTCTGACTTTTTTCTCAGAACTTTTATATAAACTCGCAATTAAGAGTTATAGTCAGAATTTTGATATATAAATGTAATTGCAAGAAATTAAATCAGAATTGTGAGATTCTAATAACTGTGTGACATACACTCGCAATTGCAAGTTATAAAGTCAGACTTGCGAAAAACTTGCAATTCTGACTTTTTTCTCGCAAATGCATAATTTAAACACAATTGCGAGAAATGAAGTTGAGAATTGCAAGATAAAAACTCACAATTTATACTTTTTTTTCCTCAGAATTGCGCTATAAACTCACAATTGTAAGAAATAAAGTCAGAATTGCGAGATATAAAATCACGATTCTGACTTTTTTCTCAGAATTGTGACGTAAACTCACAATTGTGAGAAATAAAGTCAGAATTGTGAGATATAAAGTTACAATTCTGAGTTTTTACTCAGAATTGTGTGATATAAACTCGCAATTGCAAGTTATAAAGTCAGACTTACGAGATAAAAACTCGCAATTCTGCCTTTTTTCCTTGCAAATGCGTGATATAAACTCACAATTGCCGATAAAGTTGAGAATTGCAAGATAAAAACTCACAATTCTGACTTTTTTCTCAGAATCGTTGTATAAACTCGCAATTGAGAGTTATAGTCAGAATTAATTGTAAGATAAAAACTCACTATTTATACTTTTTTTCTCAGAATTGCGTGAAATAAACTCACAATTGAGTTATAAAGTCAGAAATACGTAATTAGAACTTGACTTTTTACAAACTCGCAGTTGTGAGTTATAAAGTCAAAATTGCGAGGTATAAAGTCAAAATTCAGAATTTTTTTCTCAAAATTGCATGATGTAAACTCGTTGCGAGAAATAAAGTTAGAATTGTAAGGTATAAACGCACAGCTGCAAGAAACACTCGCTATTCTGACTTTTCTCAGAATTGCGTGATATAAACTCTCAGTTGCAGTTTATAATTCAGAATTGTGAGATAAAATGTGCAATTCTGACTTATTATAAACTCACAATTGCAAGAAATAAAGTCAGAATTGCAAGATAAGAAAATCGCAATTCTGACTTTTTTCTTGCAAATGCAAGTCCAATTTTGAGGGAAAAAAACGGATATGTTCTCTGAATTATATCACAATTCTGACTTTATAACTCGCAATTGTGAGTTTGTATCAAGCAATTCTGAAAAAAAAAAATCAGAATGGGAGATGTAAACTCTCAGTTGCAAGAAAAATAGTCAGAATTGTGAGATAAAAGTGTCAATTACCTTCTTTTATTTTTTATTCGGTGGCGGAAACGAGTTTCCATACTATGTCCTTGAACTAAAGTGTGCCTGAACTGTTGGGTGAACTGTTGCCTTGAGTTAAAAATAAGGTTGTTACTCATCTCAGAATCAGCCTTTATTAAATCACCTGGGTTTTGTTTTTCCCCAGAAGCTGAAAGGCCTCTGTCTCTCGTCTGGGTGTGGTTGCAGTAGGAGGATGAGGATTCTGTTGTGTCTGCTGTCTCTCAGCTCTCTGGCTCTGAGCTATGCATTGGGTAAGTAGGATCTGATTTGACATCCCCCATCATCTCATCT
>JAHKKF010523703.1:18094-55318 GCA_019740295.1 Labeo calbasu | reverse complement strand
GCTGTGAAGAACCTTTTCAAGCACCTTTATTTTTAGGAGTGTACCTATGTAATCTCATCTTGGCTGAGAAAATTGTCCTAGCTTGTAGAAACTGTCTGATTCTTATATAAACAGCAGTGTTTACAAAAGAAGGTATTGCAGTGTAGACACAACCAACAGACTGGAACAGGCTCTATTTTAGTAGTTAATAGTGCTAAAGTATTAATCAGTTAACGTGTACTCGCTCAAAATGATCTGCTGAGATCACAGTGGAGCAGCATAGTGTGCTTTTCTACAGTTAAACTATGCATTTCATCTGGAATTGGTACTATAGATATTGTTCTGTGCATTAGATTGGACTCTTAACTATTAAGTAACTTATTCCAGTTAACTTCCTATTGCTGATTGCAAGGTGGATGTTAAGAAACAGGCAGTCTCAAGTTAGTAAAGACTCGGGTTAGGGAGTCCTTAAGTGAGACAAATGCACTTCATTTAGTCTGTCCCACAAGTGAGTCTCTGGACTATCTCTGTCTCTGACTGTCTCTTACCATCTTTCTTTAGTTTCCTGTACTTATACACATTTTCATGTTGCTGCAGTGTAAACTTTTCTCATATCCATGCACTTTCCCTTGATTCCATAAATACCATTAATAATGCAGTTTCTGTGGGTCAGAGTGCGTTATCTGATTCAAATCAACATTTTCCCTCTGCTCATTGAGTTGAGTGGGTAATATGGCAAAACAAAAGGGCAAATGTGTCATCAGGTGACAGTTGCAGGACTCAAGTACAAACAAACAAGTGTCTGTTTGGGTTTGTTGCTCCACAATGATGTTATAAGTTACAAAAGATGTTCCTCCTATGTTGTTTTGACAAATTGCCATGGATTTGTTTCGGAAACTGGATTGTTTCTGAAACTCCAAGAACTGCATATGCATAAGAAAATAATCAAAAGCTCATCATCACATATAATGACTCCACAGAGTCATCTAAATAATTGATTGTCCTTCCTTTCCACGTCTGTTTTGGAAGCTCCATTAGATCAAAGACTAATATTCCATTTGCAACAGAGTACAAGTATAAAATATACATCCCTTTCAAATAGACATGGCTTCCATTGCGAATTCACTTTTAGGTATCTAACCAAAGCTTTGCATCATAAATCTACAAAGTGAATCTAACTGTAAACCAAGCAAGATACTCCACTTTGAGATAGATGAGGCAGTTATCATTCTATCCACAGAAGGCAACTTAAATGCAAACATGTTTAGGGTAAGATTCATCATCACATGTTCTTTAGATAGATTCAACATCAACAACACCTTCAAGCTCCCTAAAGGTCTCTTGCACTGCATGCACAAAAGTCTGTTTTAGCAAGCAGCATAAAGTAAAATCTCTGCTTTTATAAAACAAGTTGACACTGATTCTTTTTTGTGTAAGTGAGGATCTATTTGCTTGGCAAGCTGTGTTTTCACATGTGTAGTTCTCTGCCTTAGGCTAGTTAATCAGCTTTGGACAACACACAGAAGACATGAATTATTTAGACAGAGCTTCTGTTCCTCTTCATGCTGGTCACTAGATGTCAGCAACAGAGACATCAAACAGTGCCTCACAGCATGGGAAAGGTAGTATATACAGTATGTATGAATATGGGTGTGTGTATGTTAATATAAAATTTTGTTTGTGGTTTAATTGACAAAGATAAATGAAAAACATGAGATAAAATGAAAAATGATTAGTTCATTCACTCAGCCAAATGCTTTTCTAGGAAAGCAATATTCTGCGACCAACATCAAACACACATCAGCGTCTGTTTGCTTATGACTGTGAATTATAGTTTTGTTGAGCTGGCTGAATCTGTTACAGATACTCCACGCATGTCTCATGCAGGTGCTTTCTAAGACAGATTAATATTTGAATAGGAAGATGGATGGCTTTATATTTATTTAGGGTAAACTACAGGTCACTGGTGATAAAATATACTGTTACCTTCATCTCTGCATATGCACTAAAACGTATTTATTTTGCAAGCCACATTTTCTATGTGACTTATGATGCTTTCAAGATCAAACTCATGACTTTAGTGTTGTTAGTTCTTTGCTTAGAAGTCAAAAGTTTTTAAAAAGCATTTTTAAATACTTCCATTTCTAAAACCCACTGAAAGACTCTTTATGCATAACAACTTGCATTAGTAGTTTATGATGTACCCCTTATTAACACTTCACATTTATGGCAAATGTATGCTAGATTGTTACTTATTCTTGATGCAAGAACTTTATATTATTTATCTCTTTAACTCTTAAAGGCCCTTGCCTTAACTCTTGCTACTGTACAAAAATGGATTGTGAATGAAATAATATAGATTTGGCATTGTCTGAGCTGACTTCAGATCTGTATATATTTTTTCCTGGGACTTAGTGTGGATCAGTACCAATTCCCAGATATTAGGTCTAAAAGTTGTCGAACGTGCCATTAGATTTTGACATGTTTACATGGCCTACAATGTCACATTATATCTAGCATATGCCTAGGAAGGAGGGCGTGCAGGATATGAGGCACCACAGCTCTGTCTGCCATGTAGATGAGTGCAGAACATGAGCCTTAATGAGATTTGGCAGAGGCAAATTCTGGTTATTGATTGACAGTTCCACTCCAAGGCTCTGGCATCTGCCAGCCAATGCAATCATTGGATCTGGAGTTGGGAAAGAAAAGGGGTAGGTCCCCTCCACCTGCCTGGAGCCAAGAGCTGAGCCTCTGCAACCGCAACCATGTGAGGACCACTGTCGAGCTTGCCTTTCAAAACGGCATGCTGAAATACCATCACATGGAAAGTCGCTCTTTACTCAGACCTGTGGTTCACAGGCTGTCAGTGAAAGGGACTGTGGTTTCCCAGGCGTAGCTTCAACCACAGGCTGAATGGGAGCCATTACTGGCGCGCCATTCATGCGAAAAGCACCCACCAGTACTAAAGCAACTCGGATCAGTCTGTTGTTTGGCACTGCTAGAGCGCCATCCTGAATGGGATAGCTGGAGGATGAAATGATCTGTGATGAAACCAGATGATGCTCAGTGTCATGGTAGGCCATGCCCTGCATGCTGATTCAGTCAGTTTTCACAAGCACTCTGTTTTGAAACTGCTCCTTGACTGTTGCTCTATTCCGAGAGTGATCATCAGTTTCAAATGCATTCCTCTGGGTATCTAATCCATCCTGAGAATGACACAAGAGAGTCAAGTATGAAATTCTAAGCTAGTCTTTGACCACATATATGACAGCTTTGTACACCTCTTGCAAATCACTCTGCAGAGCTCATATGAGCCGACTGCCTTCAGTCATTATTAGAGTCAGACTTTTGTACCACTCAGTGAATCCCCTACCAACAATCCTTAAATGGCATTTATAACTTAACTTTTTTGAAATTTAATATATAATGGTAAGGAAATTAAAGGATTAGTTCACTTTCAGAATAACAATTTCCTGATAATTTACTCACGCCAGTGTCATTCAAGATGTTTATGACATCATTTTCTTCAGTTGCAATGAAATTAAGTCTTTTGAGGAAAACATTCCAGGATTTTTCTCCATATAGAGGTCTTCAATGAGAATGAACGGGTCTAGCAAAGCAATTGGTAATTTTCTTAAAAAATGTTAAATTGATATACTTTTAAACCACAAATGCTCGTCTTGCACTAACTCTACGATGCACGACTAGATGCATTACGTAATCACTTTGGAAATGTCATGCGCAGTTAGCTCTTCGTCTGTATATTTCAGTTTAAAAAGGTATGGTAGGGCGAAAAACTCCATCTCATTTTATCCTACGTCATGTGTGACCTTTCCAACATCATTACGTAATGCACAAGGTCGGGCTGGTGCAAGATAAGCATTTGTGGTTAATAAGTATATACATATTTTTTTTTAAGAAAATGACCGTTAAGCTAGATAAGACCGTTATTTCTCGGCTGGGATTGTGTAGAGCCCTTTGAAGCTGCACTGAAACTGCAATTTGCAAGTTCAAACCATTGGGAACCATAGAAGTCCACTATATGGAGAAACATCCTGGAATGTTTTTCTCAAAAAACATAATTACTGTGCGACTGAAGAAAGAAAGATATGAATGATGTATCATCTTGGATGACACGGAGGTGAGTAAATTACCAGGATTATTTTTACTCTGGAAGTGAACAAACCCTTTAAGTACATGTATTTCAAAGTGTGAATCTTCATATCATAGTACAGTATATCTTTTCAGAATATCAAAGAGAAAAACGTCTTTCCAGCATAACATGTAACATGTCAGATATGCTTATGCTTCAATGTTTTCTGAAGGGCTATATGGCTAAAAGTTTAGAAATGTGTATGAAGTCAGAAAATGCAGGAGGAAAACTGAGAATTAAAAGTCTGCTAAATGTGGACAAAGCTGTTACTATATTCCTGCCAGGTTGCAAGTTAAACGGGTCATTGGTTCCAGTGTCCTCAGCTTACCGTTGGAAGAGATAGAAACTACATTGTTACTCATAACAACATGACTAAACGTCTTTTTTAGGAGAATAATAGGGTACTCCCCTGCAGAGGGCCTTCTTGAAACCGGAGAGAAGTAACCGTTGCGTAAAGAAAAAAACTTGTTCATTCAAGACTACCTGATAAACTTTGATAACTGAAGTATCTACTTCTGACTGGGCTGTTACAAAAAATACCAGCCCAGGTATTCTCAACTCTATAAGGCCTACAATTAATGTAGCAATCTTCAACTGGCACCAGATGACAATCCTTTATTTAATAAACTATTAAATGCAAATTAAACAGTTCCACTGACTCACACATTGCTCAGCTGAACAAAAAATAGGTTTGCATTAGTACAAATATCACACCCTTTGCATTTAATGAATCATTGAAATGTAAAAGTTCAACCCACAAGGGCCACGCAGGTGGGCCACACTGAGGGTTTGCATGACTGGCTGAATAAAGTAGCCTGGTGCAACGGCATCTTATATCTTCTGATGTGCAGTTTGGATTTAGTTTGTCACGTTCAAGTGAGCCGACTGTCCAAACAAGTGCCGATAGATGATTGTAAACCTATAGGGACACACCAAGACCCCAAAAGAGCTTGAGTAATGGAGAGCGAGTACAAGTTGCATCTGTTCCAGTCGTGCACCAGAGGCCAACCTTTGATGGAAACATGACTATTCCTGAGTAGGAACTGGGAACCGGCTTTATATTTAGAGGACCAGTGTCATGGAATCTTCCTACTGACAGATGTGTGAAAAATGTTAAAAGGGGGTTAAAAGTTTCACAAGGTTACTAACAATAGCAAGCGGCCAGTTAGAAGTTTATGGTCCATGTGTGTAGTCACGTGCAATTGAGAGCCAGATGAATAAAACATGGGCATCATAGAGGTCATGGAATATCATATTTCTATATTAATTTCAAATTCATAAAAGTCATCCTGTTTATTGCTCCAGAATCATAAACGTGGACTAGTGGCTTCATCCAACTGTGTATTTAGATAGGAAGAAATAGTGAGCATTGCACACGACAGGCCTAAGATTTAAAAATCCTTAAACAGCAGAACTCAACATTTTTCGTTCAGAAATGATCAGTCAAAGAATAAAGCTTTAAAGATAAAGAAATATCCATTACACATGCTCATGAGGCCAGAGGGCAATCGTTTGCCAGCAGGGGACAATATTTTATGCAGCCAATTGGGTCACTTGAAATTTAAGAGCTCTCACTTAACCAACCTGCCAAATCTAGGTCACAGGGTCTCTCATATCAGACCAAGGCCCACTTTTGTGTGGACTGACCACCTGCATGGTGATGTACACTTATGAGCTCTTAGGCACATGACAGGAGTTAGCATGAAACCTCAGAAATACCAACAATCAGCCGAGGATAGAACCTATTTAGAAATTATTTCACATGACCATAAATGAATTTAATTTGCAGGCAAATTTAATTACAACATGTACACCCTCATGTAATTTCAGACCTACACATTTCTTTTGTCTGTGGAACATAAAAGACATTTGAAAATGCCTGCGTTTCTTGTTCATACAATAAAAGTCAGTGCGGTCCAGTGCTTTTTGGACCACAGCATTCTTCAAAATATCTTAATATTATTTTAAAGAAAGTAAGTTATACAGGTTTGGAAAAACACAGGGGTGAGTAAATGACCACACAGATTTTCATGCTTGTGTGTATGTCTGTGTATGCATTAAAACATACTCAATGTGATAGCCAGTGAATGGACAATGTACTCATTAGACTGGACATCGCTCTGTTTTTCAAATGACACCCCTATGAAATAGCGGACAGAGTTTGTGAACCAAGGAATGTGGCCAGGCCCCATCGTGCAGTCAGAAATAGCCCTGCTCTAAAGATGTGCTTATTGATTCCTGCAAGCACATGGGATCCAACCCTTTTGAAAAAAAAAAAAATAAAAATCACTCATCCCTGGCTGGTAACAGTCACTTGGGAACAGTGACACCTGTGTGACTTTGCAAAGATGGGATTTGCTTTGTTGGGATTCTGAGTTATGCTCAAATCCCTCAGACAGATCAGTCATATCATATTACTGTTCCATTGAATGGGCAAATGTCCTGCCCCTGGTCAGTTGGGTGAACCTGTTGAACCCTTTTCACAGACATAGACATGAGGCAGCCGCGGACCAAATTAAGATAGTGGACAGACTGACCCTGATCTTACTAGCTAATGAAGGGCTCTGATATTCTTGGTCTTGGTCTTCTTTTAAGCACTGTAATTTTGTTAGAGTTTGACCTTTTGTCAGTACAGTATTTAAAGAGCAGCTAATTTTTTTCTCTTTATGTTTAAAAGGATCCATTGTCATCTTAATAATTTAATTCCATTGTGACTTTTTCCTCATTCCTTACTTGTATGAATGTCTTAGTCATTCTTTTTAAATCTTTGAGTCTAACATATGCACATTTTCTATCTAAATGCTTTTTATTAACTAATGTATCAGATGTTCAAGTAAAAAGCATGGGAAAACTGCCACGAATAACCAGCTGTAAACAAAAAAGGTCCATCCTGTCACTCCATGCAAACATGACTCAAAGTGATAAGACTCTAAGCATGACTGTAGGTTCAAATGCTGGCTCAACTGGTTTACAAGATGGTAAACTTAAAGCTGTTTATGTGTCATGGAGAGTACTTGCAAGCTAAGAATGTTCAATGGAAAAATGTTCGGAGGAAAACAAACAAGGTGAAAGAGAGGGGGTCACAAATGTGCCTGAGTGAGAGTATTTAGTATGTGTTTTTCTTATAGAATAGTTGTGCCACTCATAAGTCTGCGTCAAGAGAACACAAGATTAAAAATTAAGTTGTTTAGTTATAATACAAATAGGTACACTAAAATGGTTTCCATGCCTGCAACTATAATATTTTACAAGTATGGAAGTAACATTTTTGACACCGAATAAAGAATAAAAACGGTAATCGTGGCTTTTTATTTTGCAATTTCTGCATTTTTTCTCAGAATTGCATGATAAAAACTCACAATTATAACTTTTTTCTCAAAACTGTGCGAGATAAACTCACAATTCTTTTCTCAGAATTGCAAGATATAAATTTTGCAATTGCAAGTTATAAGGTCATAATCTAGCAATTCTGACTTTTTCTCAAAATTGCATGATGTAAACTTGCAGTTGCAAGCTATAAAGTAAGAATTGCATGACATAAACTTGCATTAGTGAGTTATAAGGTCATAAACACAATTCTGACTTTTTTTCTTAAAATTGCATGATATAATCTCGTAATTCTGCGTTATATGGCCGTAAACAAGAAATTTTGACTTTTTTCTCAAAATTGAATGTTATAAACTCACAATTGTGAGTTATAAAGTCCAATTCTGACTGGAAAAAAGATATAAGAAAAAACTCAGATTTGCACATTTGTATCACGCAATTTTGCAAGATAAAAAGTCACAATTACATTTTTTTATTTTTTATTCAGTGGCGGAGACAGGCTTTCATACAGAACAATGACACATACCTATTGGAAAAAGAGCATGGAAATGAAATTCAGACTATTCACAGAAAAGCATAAAATGCGAAAACTTCTTAGAATTATTGCAATAAGGTATATCTTAAGTTTAAGGGCTATTGAGTTGAAGTGGGTGGGTTAAATGATCTGTCTAAAAATGGCTGTGTTTGCATGCAGATACAATCACACTCTCTTGGGACATTCTGCTAGATCAACGATAGCTAATGGGCTGCACAATGCAACAGATACTGTCATGTAAAAAGACAAGAACAATGTCTTATACATAAGATGATAGGAAGAAATAAAAAGATCAGTGTGCTATGAGTGCACTGCTTTTCCAACACTTTATTGAGTGGCCCTCACTTGGTGTGACCGCAGTCCTCTCACTGGGAGCATCAGGGGGGCAAGGGGCGGTCAGTGGCCAGCAGACGTGGCATTATTCTGGCTATGCATCAAGCCAGGCTAAATATAAGCTTGCTGTGCTATCCTGGGAGGACAGATCTTTTTCTAGTAATCCCTGTGTTGAAACCTGATGCCATGTCAAGGATTGACAGCAGAGGTCTTGGTGTGCAAGACTGACCTATGTGGGGCGAGGTCATTGCAGATATTGCCTTCAAAGGCTATATCACCTGCAGTGCAGTTGGGTACTTGCCTTCTTGCACTTGTAGAGCAAAAATGCATTAAGATAAATTAGAAAGGAACTGCAGAGGTTTTGCCTGGTGTAGTGCTTATTCATAGAGAGCAACATTTTACTTGCGTCAGTGTTGGTTTCTAAGATTATATAGCTATACCTGTGCATTACATGACATGCATCTCTTGACACATGTTCTTGGCACCCTCTCATCATCACTCATGACAAACAAAGAGACACCCAAGGTCAGCATGGTGCCTGCTTATCCAAATATAGGCTGTCGTTTATTTGAGAGGACTGGCGCTAGTTGATGTTTAACATACCGTACAAAATGATGTATGCAATACATGTTCTAGCACGAATCAGGCATGGTTAATATGGTATGGACACTGGGATATGATCTTATCTCATTGTATATGATAATTAAATATAAGTGAAATTTTATATATGGGAAACACAAGAGCTAGGCATTCATAGACAGCCATGTCATAGACCATCATTTCTGGTTCATCTTTATGACAAAGTTATTGGTGTTAATCATATTTCCTTAATTATATGACAAACCCGATTTAACTGGCAGCATTCCTCCAGTTTTCACTGAATTGCAAGATGGCAGGCCACTCTAATGTGACTGAAACCCTGTAACAGGAGGTTGTCCAGTTAAAGGCCAAAGGGATGACACTTTTAGCCACTGCAAGAGAAGATGGTCATTCCAAATCTGTGATTTCTCAAATATTGCAGGTTTACAATGACAGTAATTCATTTAAGTCCTCCAAAAAGGCTGATCAACCACGTTAGACTAATGCATGAGAAAACAGGAAAACGCAGAGACTCTCAATGGGGAATCAGTTCAGCACTGCAGCTGGAATTGCTTGCCAGTTCAGAGCTGAATGGGTAAAGGATCAGTCTCGGCATGCTTAAGAGAATTCGGACTGAAAGTGCACTCCAAAAAGGCTGATCAACCATATTAGACTAATTCACGAGAAGACAGGATAATGCAGAGACTCGTAAATGGGAAATGGGTTCAGCACTGCAGCTGGAATTGCTTGCCAATCCATTTCTAAATAGGGTAAGCACTGGCATGTTTAAGAGAACTCTCATCAAGCTCACCTTTGCTGAGGAGCATGATGTGTGGAGAGAGATGAACTGGTCCAAAGTTCATTTTGCAAAGCTCAAATGCGAGTTTAATTTATAGGAAACATTTGTTGTCTAATTTGTATCTCCATTATACATTATCAGATTAGGGTTAAGTGGGTAATTTTTGTTGCATTGCTGCACATGCCACCACAATACAGCACCACAGTGTGGGGCTTGACAAGTACCATAGCATCTGATAAAACCTATCCTAACAGATGCCCACCATTAGTATATGTGAATATTCTAAATATCCTAAATATGCTAATTAAAGCAATTCACATTTGAGGGCAAGTAATTACAAACCTGGATAATGGTCAGTAACTATTACATGCCTGACAGTTAAATAGACCTCAGTATTTCCCTGCTGTCCTCTTAATCTGTCTGGTCAGTACAGTGTCAAAGATAAGAGATTTGCTTAATTGCATGCAAGAGCCAAGCTCATGCCCAGATTGATGGCCAGTAGATATTAACTGTGGTGTCTCCCCTTTCTGACACTTAAGCTGTTTGTTTAACATCAGACCTCAAAGGCAAAAAGACAGCTTAGAATGTTTACAAGAAGACAGGCCAGACTCTTGACAGATCACTTGGTCAAATAGAATAGAATCTTTGATAACCTTTTTTGCTCTTAGTTGCCTCTAAGCAGTATGACAAATGGCAAGTTGAGCTAGCAAGAACTTCCACACTACAGAGCAGTAAGGCGATCCCTTCCCCACCCCAACAAATTTATTCTCCTAGATAGGACTTGTAAGGTGATCTGAGACAGATGTTACATGGATCACGTGCAAACCTTACAACAGGATGATGATAGCGTCCTAATGTAGCTCAGCGTTCATGGAAATACAAAAAAAAGCCTAGAAAACGGATGCATTAATTTTTTAATCTATGGCAAACGGGTATAAGAGACAGGAATGACAATCCCATGGCATACAGTACCAAAGAATTCAGATCTCTCCAATGGCCCTAGGCATGGTTTTCAACAACCAGATGCTTACAAATGGTGAGGTCATCGTTTCTGTTGCTCTTTTGAAATGTATACTGGACAGGAACTGCAATGAGATCGGTAGACCAAATCACTTTGCAATCTTTAGAAGCTTAGTTGAGGACAGTGATTGATTGAATTGCACTAAAACATGTTTTATCTATACCTATAATATCTATATTAAATAACATGTTATAAAAACATAATAGGCCCAACGTAGGCATCTTTATTTCACATTTATCTTGCATATTTAGTTTGTAATGTTTCAAATGATGCATGTTTCCATGACGCATCATTTTCAAAGTATCCTGGGATCCCAGGACAGCTTTATCCTGTACCTGCTTAGAGGCCGGCTAATCAGATTAGCTCAATACGCAATACCTCAATTTGATTCTGCAATTACGCAGCTAAAAATCACAAAGGAGGAGGGCATGACAGGGACAACTTTTGTCATCTAGACACGGACGTGCTTATTTAATCCAACACCACAGTTAACAATCTGTGTAATGGAACATTGTTTTGATTTGGAGAAATGGCTTGCTTCGTATGGGGCTAGTGTTGTGTATTTTGGATGTACATTTGCTTTGCATTTAAAGTTACATGTCATTATTTACACACCCAAATATTCTAAAGAGAATAGTGATAAAAGAATCATTATTTTGTATTATTTGACCTTTCACGTGTGACCTTTCTGTGATGACAGTCTTCATTCTGTCACTGTATCTTGGCCTTATGCGCTTATTGCCCTGGTTCTAATTGTGTAATGGAGTCACATTTCTCCAGAGAACGACGTGCTAGTAAAACGATGCCAATAATATCCACACCCGCTAAAAGACAAGCATCAATGAAAGACATATATTGTTTGGGTGAAAAGTATGTGTGCTTCGCAGGGTACACTTGACCTGTGCATCCTCATGGGGCTTAAGTGTCCTGATCTATTAGCAGTCACAGAAATTCACACTAATCAAATCTGACGGCCTAATTTTGAATTCAGACAAAAGATCATCTATCTAACTGCTGTTAGCTCATAGGGACCTAGGTTGACGCCAAGTCATGATACCACTAGCTACTTTAATGTCTAGACTATTCTATCAATAAAAGTAAAAAATAGCAAAAAGTGATCTGTAGTTACTGGTGCAAGGTAGTCTGCATCAACTACTTAATAAAGATAGATAGATTGTTTTGTTTGGCGGCATTGGCATTGGCTCAGGACTTGGCAGTCTGGGATGTCTCTGTCACCTCAGCTCACATAGTGGACCTTTCTTGGCAAGCTCATGGTTTGACAGAAAAAGCTTTCATCTCTATTTGACAGCTGCCTGTTATGAGGCCTCATCCCACTCCAGTCCATTGTCACTCCCTGAGGGACCTGGGCAAAGACAAACAACGCTGAGAGAACCAGTTGCATGTATAACCTGGCCATGCTGTGGCCAGAACGAAGATTTATGGGTGACGAAATTCAAATTTCAAACTCTGCCAATGGCCTAAATAGGACCCGTAGACTACAGGCAGAAGAAACTTGAACCTGAGGCTCCATACTGCGTGCCATGTGCAAATATATCATAAAGTTCACTCCCCTATATAGACGGCGATAGCCAGGCCCAGGGACTAGAAGCTATTTCAAAAGCTGTTAATTAACACTGACACCTGGGCCTCGTCGGCCTCCTGGTGGCAAGCCGTGTGGCTAGTGAAGTCTACATTTTACACCCTGTGAGCATAGTGAGAGAGAAGATCAACACAGTACCATAAAAAGTCTGATAAAAGTCTGTAAAAGACATGGATCTTAATTTAAGCAGGGTGTGATGTACTGTTATAAACAGCCATGATGGATACTTGTGTGAAACAGCATGCACACATTATAGAGATTTCTATTTATCTCTGACATAGGGAATAACACTGTCATGAAATGACAGCTTTTTTATTTATATTAAAAGTCCACTGAAGTGCTTTGAAACACGCAGCGTTATTCTATGTGTTGACGTAATTTCAACTTAAACAGGAAGACAGGGCGGGACATATCAAGCAGTCCTACCCTCTTTTTTAAATAGCCAATGGCGTTTCGCTTAAATCACAGCTTGGGACAGAGCTGTTGAGCTTAGTAAAACCACACTTGACAGCATATGGCAGTCATAATCTCATCCATCTCGCTATAAAATATACTATTATGTGTAGAATTCAAATGAGCCCGATACATTTTATGGTCTGTGCCGACTTGCATATATGATCTGCTCCGTGGTATCATTTCTCTGGACCGGAGCAGACTGTGCACGCTGCAGTGGTTCGTGTGACAGAGCGCAAAACCAGACTTCTTTCGGCCCAATGGAAAGCATATTTACACTGTCTGAATTGTATATAGAATATATAGGGCCATTCATCGTACAGAAAATACTAATTCTGTGAACAAGTGACTGATTTCAGCTGCAGCTTATAGCGTAGGGACACTTCAGATTCTAGAGAGTATTTGATTGGACAGAAGTTTGATGAGAAGCTGAAGTGGAGGGTGATGTCATCAAAATTGATCATTCATATTGGCGGAGGTTAGAGACTGTAAGTTTTTAATGCTTATATCTTGTTAATAGGAATTTTGCCATTGTTTTGAAACACACTAGCTTACAGATAACCTTAAGGCTAACATATTAAAAGCTAAAAAACTTTAGTTTTGAATTGTTGGGGACTTTAAAAGGGATAGTTTATTCAAACAAAAATTCTGTCATTATCATGTTATTCCAAAACCCATAAGATCTTTGTTCACCTTCGGAACACAAATTACGTTGGCTCCTGCATCAGCAGCACCACACTCATGCGTTGTGATACTCTCATGAACGTGCATCTAAAAAATGATATGGAAAAGAAGAAATTGTTAAATAAAGTTGTTGTTTTTGTTTTCTTTCCACACAGAAAGTATTCTCATAGATTCATAACATTACGGTTGAACCACATGGACTATTTTTTCAATGTCCTTAATACCTTTTTGGGCCTTGAACGTGGTTCACGTTGCTTTCTATGCAGGGTCAGAAAGTGCTTGGATTTCATCAAAATATCAAAAATGTGTTCCGAAGATGAACGAAGGTTTTACCGGGTTTGGAACGACATGAGTAATTAATGACAGAAGTTTAATTTTTGGCTGAACTATCCTATTAATAGAAACATATGTAATTGCACTATAAGTAGCCTTGATAGAGCAGTAAAACTTGCAAAACAGGGAATAAAGTGATGTTGAGACAAATAGTCTTGCTAATAGCAGCATTAACATGACAATTAACAGATTTTCCAGAGCTGACAAGGAACTCTGTTGCCCTGAAAAGCCCGAATAGTTTTGGGGAAAGTGCACTATTAGCAGCTCAGAACAACAGGGAATTGAGCCAACAGAAAAGGAAGCTTTGGGAGCTCAGGCTGGCCAGGCAGAGGGAGAGAGATAGGCAGGTGCAAATGGAGATTGATATAGAGAGGAAATGACCTAGACCGAAATAAGCATAAACAAGACCGAATGACAGGACAAACAGGACAAATTAGAAAGACAAAAGGACAAGAGAAGGAGACAGACCAGGCAGGTTGACAAAGGGAAAGACAAGGTGAGAACAAGTGTTGTCATCTGCAGCACAGATGAACCTTTGGCGTACTTGTATATCCAACCATGCACACAAATGCACAGCCAAAATGAAGAGTTATCCATTTTGTCTACCTATTGTTTGAGTCATGTTGGCAGCACTGCTGTCCCCACATTATCCATTATGAAAGGACAAGAGAGTGGAGCTGGCATGAAAAGAAGGCCCTGTGCCATGCAACTCTAACAAAAGGGCTCCCACACATGTGTGCAGTTTACTGGCTGAGATCCTTGGGCTGAAAAACAACAGGCCCATGTAAAAGCAAGCTAGGATTTGTGGTTTTGTCCTTATTTTTAGGTGTAACGGCTGATGCAATAACAGTAAATTGTCTCTGTTTTAAATAACAACATATACTGGCAGGAAATATGTTTATCTACTAAATACAATCCCAGTCTGAACTGAAAAAGCGTAGTGAGTTGGTAAGGCATTATGGCTATTTCTAATGTTTTTTGGGGGGATCTTGTACCTGTCTCTGGTGCTTGAACCTCTGCAAAGGTTCCACTTATTCATTAGACATCTCTAGTTTCAACTTCCACTTTAAAATAAAGCTCTGCAAACACTCACTTTTGGATGGTGAGTGCATTTCATTGCTCTAGTAAATGGCTGTGTAGTTTCTCGGCTGTCATTAACAGCAGTTGAAGCTTCCATTAGAGTAACGGATGTACTCACTTGAAAGCAAGTGCACTGTCATTTCTCTGCTTTCCAAGCATAACTGATGCTTATAGTTTCTGAGCAAAGAACATTAAATAGATGTCAGATATTTGACAGTTAACCCTGATTTACAGCCCAGTGTCCTATTAACCACAGTGCCAAGCATATAACCTTGCTAGGGACCTGGTGTACCTGATCAAAATGGCACACAGTTAGTAGGGCTGAGGCTAAATATAAAAGGGTCATGCAGTGTAAGACCTTTGTACAGAAACAGCTGCTTGTTGTTTGTCTCTGAAGAACAGGTAAACACTAATTTGATTTTAAGTATACTGTGACTGAGGGGGACAGTAACACTCACATTGGCAGGCCAAGTGTAGAAGAATGTGAGTCCTGTGATGCCTGTGGGTGAGGAATCCAAACCTCGCTCGCAGCTTCCACCAAGTCTAGCCCCACAGGCCTGTAAAGAGAACTGCACAACACATTCATATACAAAACAGATCATTTATAAAGTAGACACATAGTAGTCACACTATACTGAGCTACTGATGTCTCCTGCTTTTACTGCTTCACACAAGCCCTACAAGCCAATGTTTAGCTTATGACGGGCTGTGACCTTTCACTTGCCTACATTAATTACTGCTGATTGCATTAGGGATTTAACCTGTTGCTTTGCAACTGCACAAAAGGAAGAGACAACCAAAGATTATGTGAGGAGTAAAATAACCCATTGGTTTTCCAAAGAAGCACTGTATTTTTGTTCAACTGTAGATTGACTAAAACAATACTGGGTCAAAAAAACTAATTTCAACATCCTGCATGTGCTGCAATAAATGTGCTTAATTAACAAGACAACAAAATCGTCACATCATTAAATAAAATTAAATCTGTTAGAGCAACTCAGAATTGTAACAAATTAAAGGAGAAGTTCACTTCCAGAACAAAAATTTACAGATAATTTACTCACTCCTTGCCACTGAAAATATTTCATGACATTTCTCCAGTTGACTTCTATGGTGTCCCTGAGTTTGAACTTCCCAAAATGCAGTTTAAATGCAGCTTCAAAGGGCTCTAAATGATCCGAGGATGAAGGGTCTTATCTAGTGAAACGATTGGTTGTTTTCTAAAAAGATTGACAATTTCTACCTCAAATGCTCGTCTTGTCTAGCTCTGCGTGAACTCTGTGTATTCCGGTTCATGACAGTTAGAGTAGGTCGAAAAACTCCCATCTCATTTTCTTCTCCAACTTCAAAATCATCCTACATCGCTGCAGAAGTACCGACCCAGTACTTAGAAAATGACCATGCAAAGAAGATCAAACGCACTTTACAAAAAAAGGTAAAACAGTGATGTAGAACGACTTTGAAGAAAATGAGATTTTCCATCTACCCTAACTGTCATGAACCAGAATACACAGAGTTTACACAGAGCTAGACAAGATGAGCGTTTGAGGTTAAAAAGTATATAAATTGTAATTTTTTTAAAATAACCGATAACCTTATTCCTCGGATGGGATCGTTCAGAGCATTTTGGAAGTTCAAACTTAGGGGCACCATAGAAGGGTGCCACTTTATGAAGGGAAATCTTATTTTTTTTTTCTCAGAAAAACATAATTTCATAATTTGAAGAAAGAAAGACATGAACATCTTGGATGACAAAGAGGTGAGTAAATTATCTGTAACTGTTTGTTCTGGAAGTGAACTTCTTTAATATTCTGTCCTACATTATAAAACTGAACACAAATAAGATGAACCTTCATAAGTGTGGTACAAGGCAGGCTACTTATTTCTAAAACGCAAATAGAGCAGGTTGAAAATCATTATTACCATCAATACACGTTCCCTTCACTTCAGATAACTGTGAAGTCAGCAGAAACAAGCATTTAATCACCTCTATAATACCCTTCCTTCCCTGTCTCTCTCAAATGGCTACTTGCTGTGCACACATAAGCTGAGGTCCAGATTATCTTGAGGTAGGAAACAACAAGTCTTTTCTCATCTGGCTGAACAGGTTAAAGGGTTAGTTCACTTCAGATTTAAACTTCTGATAATTTACACATAATTGTCATCCAAGATGTTCATGCCTTTCTTTCTTAAGTCGAAATGAAATGAAGGTTTTTAAAGGGAAAACCTTCCAGGATTTTTCTCAATATAGTGGGGACTTCAATGTGGATCAGTGGGTTTAAGGTCCAAATTGCAGTTTCAATGCAGCTTCAAAGGCCTTACACAATCCCAGCTGAGGAATAAGGGTCTTATCTAGCGAAACCATCAGTCATTTTCTGAAAAAAAAATGTAAATGTATATACTTTCTAACTACAAATGCTCATCTTGCACTAGCTCTACAATGTTCGCCTACAACTTTGGTTCAAAAAGGAAGGGTAGGGCGAAAAATTCTCATCTCATTTTGTCCTCCATCTTCAAAATCATCCAACATCGTTGTTTTGCCCTTTTTTTGTAAAGGGCGTTTGACCTTCTTTGCACGTTTGTTTTGTAAACACTGGGTTGGTACTCCGGCCACCGTCACACGTGACCTTTCTAATCTGACTACATAATGCATGAAGTGCAGGACAAGCATTTGTACTTAAAGAGTATATACATTTTTATTTTTTTTTAGAAAATGAACGATCGTTTGGCTAGATGAGATGCTTATTCCTTGTCTGGGATCATGTAGAGCCCTATGAAGCTGCACTGAAACTGCAGTCCACTATATGGAGAAAAAACCTGGAATGTTTTGCTCAAAAAACCTTAATTTCTTTTCAACTGAAGAAAGACATGAACATCTTGGATGACATGGGGTTGAGTAAATGATCAGGAAATTTAATTCTGGAGTGGTGGTACCTACATAAAGCTGTTAGCAAAGTGCTATGACCTCTTCCATAAACATGGTGACTGAGATATTGCTTGTTAGTGCAAGATATTAGAGCCAAAGCAGTGCATCTCATTTGGGACCTATAATTATAAGTATAACAAGATACTATTTACAGTTTGCATTAGAAGGCAGATATAAAGCTAAACTGCTTGAACATCATCTTCAGCCAGCTGATACAGCACATGTCTACAATATCCATAATAGATTTGATCGGCTTCCCGTGATGCTGGAAAGTGCTCATTCGCACATTTCAAAACCTTTCATCTCCTCTGTTATGAAATGGTCGATCGCAGAAAGCTGCCTATTCTTCCAGCCTTTCAATCGACTGCAATGCAAAGCCATGAAAAAGCCAATATGCCAGTATTAAAGTGATGTGCAGCAACTGAACATCACAGTAGTCTGTATATAATAATACATATACTTAAAGCAGTGTTTTACAAATATACAAATGTTTCAGCATTGTTTTGCAAAAAACTACCTTTATTGTAGTCTAGAACAATGGAGAGACTACTCAAAGAACCACATAGTTATCCTAGCATGCTCTAACACAGGTCAAGATGTATGCACTTGAATGCAGGCACTCTGATCCCCTGATTCAAAGCTGCTCCTCTTCCCTCTCGGGGATTCTGATGGCTGAAAATAGCATGGCTTCAACTCAACTGACTTAACAGTTCCTGCGAATCATGGCGGTTCCCTATTCTCAGTCTCTCACATTCCTAATATGGTGAGGAAGATGGTCCAGGCTGCCAGCTTCTCCATTACTGTCCAGAGTTAATTATCCTGTCACCACTAAAGACTAGTTATTTGGATTGATGGAATCAACACAATCCTGTGCAAATATCGGTTTCAAATCACACCTCAAAAGCAACAGACATGCAGTTTTGCCAAACATGGCATTAAAACCCTTCTAAATCCAGAATGCAGCTGCAATACTGCATTTCCAAAAATCTTCATTAATACATACATTAAACCCAAACATGACCACCAAATTTAAATTTGAGGAAAGACGCAGGTTATGTACACCATTAAAAATAAAGGGTTCCAAAAGAGTGTTTTTGCGGTGATGCCATAGAAGAACCATTTTTGGTTCCGAATAGAACCTTTCAGTGAACAAGTCTTAAAAGAACCATTTTGAAAACATTTTTTGACTATAAAGAACCTTTTCTGCATTTTAAAGGTTCCATTGATGTCCAAGGTTCTTCATAGAGCCACTGATGCCAATAAAGAACCTTTATTTGTATAAATCATTAAAAGTAATATTTAAGGGGGGAAATTAGCTTGTTCCACTAAGGGTCTTGAGCCCTCACCTGAACCTTAAATCAGCTGACATCATTATTGACGAGAGCGCCTGCTGAAGAAGATTAGCTGCATTTACTAGCCAGCTGCCAGAAATTAAACAGACGTTTAGTATTTCATTGTACTGCAAAGTTCATTTAAGAAAACACATAAGAAACAGTAAAACGCAAAACAAATCAAAATCAACAAAAACTTCTTTTATGGTAGATTTGTGTCCATATCTTCTTGGTCTTCTTGGTACAAGATTTCAGCAGCACACCATGATGAAAACACATCATGCGTAAGTTTACAGGAGATGCAGTATGTGGGTGGTGTTTTGAATGGCACTCCAAGGCTTAAGGACAGAGAATCCTGGTCCTCCCAGCAATGTTTGGCTTGTAGACACTGATCATTGTCATATCATCCAGTTGATGTGGGGACCAAGGGTGGTATCAGGTGCTGTCTGACCATGAGAGACCTCTAAGGTTGTTCATATTCAAGCAGATGAGCTAACCTCAAAGAAGAAGAGCAGCTCAAAGTTTGGAGAGGCCGTCCCACAGAAACCTCATTTACTCTGCTTCTTAGAAAGCCTGTTCCTCATGCCCCAACAGGCCAAAGAGCTATTTGGCTGGCATAGTAATTACCTTTGCATAAATGTCCATGGATGAGATTGCAGTCCAGACAAGACCACCAGTTTATAAAATAGAACATAAAGCTGAAAATAGCGTCAGGAGTTATATTTCTCTGCCTCATGAGGTAGGAACTGAATACGAAACACTGAAAGGTCAAACGTGGTTTCCTAGGTCATGCAAACGCAATATGCATAAGAATCTAGGAATTGTTCGAAAAAAGCACATCCAGTGAGACTAAAACCTTTTAAGAAATGGATGTTGTTAATACAATAATGAGTTTGTTGACTCATAGATTTGAGAAAAGCAGCAACTGACAAGAACTGCATGATCCTGAAGTACAAGTTCTGCAGCTGTCTGAAGATGATTTATAGTTTTTTGACGATAAGTGGCTCATTACACCACTTCAAGCTAGATTTTTTTGGGTCAACTATGAGCAGAATTCCTAGAATAATCTGAATGCACAACCACTATTTGAAGAAACAATCCATGTTTTATACTGAAATGTTGTTTCTTTAATATATCAGTCTCAAAACAGCATTTTATATTTATTTGAAATAAATTTAAAGGGAAATGATTTAGCAGAGGATGGTCAATCTTCCTCTCTGGGGGAATACCCCTATACAAGGCACAGTAAAATGCATTCCTCTGCATTCCAGTGGTATGACATCACCAGCTCTGTTTGTTTACAGAGGCCTATCACATGGGCATTCTTCCCACACTCGCTTGCCCAGCAAAAATGAAGAAAGGCCGATCAGCCGAAACAACAGAAAACTGCACCGAGACAGAAAATCCCTTCTGCCTCCTGTCTCTGATTTATGCTAATACACTTGAGTCATTTAACTGACCTAAAATGAACTGGAAAGATTGCTTTAGTTCAGTCATGTTGTAGCTAGGCTCATATTCTGAAATCAAGGTTGTCAGCTGTAGGTTGCTAGAGGGCATTTTAGAGAACTGGAAAAGTCAAGGAAGATCCAAAGCAGTAGTTTTTGATACACTAATCTAAACATCAAACTTTATCAGTCTCCAAAGCACCATATGGCCTACATAAGAGCTCTATACAGCAAAATATTCTGTTAAACCTAAAAAAAACCCCTTAAAAACCCTCAGTTTTTGTGTTTTGTGTACTCTACAAAGAATACATTCAAGTCACCTAGATATTTCCATCCATTAGTTGAATGGTATTGCCTTCAAAGCTATAGATGAATGGCTTAGATGTTGAAGCAAGACTCATTTCTGATATCCATGCATTGATAAAAATATGCATGATTGTATATATGACCTAGAAGACAAATAGGGAACTAATCAAAGAACTAAAGCCCAATCTATCAGCAGTGCAAAGCATTTGGAAAGCCTATTAATAGTCTTTCTTTTAAACCATAACTGGCATAGAGAGCAACACAACTTCCTGTTCCAGTCTTATAAAAGACCCAGCATACCACAAATTCTCAGTGCTTTCCATTCACGTCAACACTGAATTCATTAGCACTACAGACAACACATTTACACCGATGCCGAGACTTTCTACAGAGGAACACCTTATTAGTCAAAGAGAGAAGTTGGGAATTTCTGTGCTTCAGAAAGCCACCCCACTGCATTTTTTGTGATTGGTTGTTGGTAATAACAAAAAGACAGAGGGACTTTTCATCAAAACACATCCCACAAATTGATACATCAAACATTAGCTCACAAATGTTTTTCTCCCACCTTTTGGTATGCATGAAAATGTATAGTGAAGCAGGTTTCAGTTTTCTCCACTGCCAATGACTCATTTAGAGTACTGTTGGTATTAATTTTTGCCCACTCTATTTTTTTTATTGCCTCAGGATATGACTCAAAAAAAGTAGCAAAAACACATAATCATTGGGTGGTCTTACCCATAAGTGGGAGTTTTTAAACTTCCTGTAAACAATAAATGCAGCCATGCTGCGCTCAGAAAACGAAATCCACACTGTCCAAATCTCAACAGGCTGTTGCTCATTAGTGGTTTTGTGTTGCTTGTTACATGTAAAAAAAATAAATAAATAATTGTAGTCTCTCAATACTTGAATGGTTTATTAATAGCATGGATAATATCTCTTTAGTATCCAAAGTTTCCTGAAGGACAACCACAAAAGTGCATACAGAATTCTGCACTTATACATGATAAAAGGTGAAAAGGACTCACTACACAGTTCTGAGCTGTACATCTAAACTGTACTTTTATGACTAATGCTGACATGCACAAAAGTTCTCCTTCCTCAGTTTTATTAGCCAAAGCCATGTCTAATATCCATCAAAAATGGATGAACAGTATTATATTGAACTCAAATGTTGTCTACAAATCAACTGTCAATTGGAGGTTCCTTGAAAGAACAGTAGCACTGCAGAATTCACATAGTTTGTCAACTATACCTGAATATAGATTACTGGATGCCCAGATCCTTAGAAATCCTTTTGCAGCCATTTAATCAGATCTTCTGACAAGAAGCCAAAATCACATGCATCTTTTTTTCTGACAAAGCTGGTCAAACCTGCACCTGACTTGATTTGACCACCTGGCTCCAATGACTTGATTATTGCTGAAATTTACTTTTTTCTCTGCCAGTAACAACTATTATATTATCATAATTATTGAACCTCCTTGGGGTTAAGACTGTTCACACCAAGAACGATAACTATAATAACTAAAATAACTCAAATAAAAAAAATGCTCTGAAAATCCTAACAATATTGTTACTCTGTGTTTATAGTTATATGGAAGTTATAAAGAGTTTTAAAACTTTATGGTTATTGTTATATTTCTTTTTGTGGAAGGACCTTTTCCCAACCCTCTTGTTGTTTACCTTAAAGGTTTAGTTCACACAAAAATGGAAATTCTGTCATCATTTTGATCACCCTCATGTTTTTTCAACCTGTAAGACCTTTGTTTATTTTTGGAACACAAATTAAGATAATTTGTATATAATCGGAGAGCTTTCTGACCCTGCATAGGCAGCAATGCAGCTATCATGTTCAAGGCCCAGAAAGGTAGTAAGGACATCATTAAAATAATTCATGTGACATCAGTGGCCCAAGCGTAATGTTATAAAGCTACAAGAATACTTTTTGCGCTCAAAGAAAGCAAAATTAACTACTTTATTTAACGATTTCTTCTCTTCCGGGTCAGTTTTCACTGCCATTCACGTGAGTACCATGGAAGACTGACCTAGAAAGGAACCACTGCTGTCTATGCAGGGTCAGAAAGTTCTCGGATTTCATCAAAAATATCTTAATTTGTGTTCTAAAGATGAACGAAGGTCTTACAGGTTTGGAACGACATGGGAGTGAGTAATTAATGACAGAATTTTAATTTTTGGGTGAACTAATCCTTCAAGCAATATCTCCTCTACTATTAGTTACTAATAGTGTAGACTATTAGTTACTGGCTTAGCTTTTCATTTTTTCAGATTGCTTAATAACGTCACCACAAAAAGCATTTTGTAAAGATGGACATTAAAACTTTTATTATTAATATATTCCAGCCACAACAATAAAATTTAACAAATGATCACTAGAAAAAAACTCTTCTTCCATCAGCTGTACAATACATACAGTATCATTTAACTGGCCGCCAACAATAAAACCCCACTACAGCAATATATGTAGTGTTTTCAGCAGCATTTCACAAAATTAAAACATTATACATATGTACACATCCACATCAAATTCTCAACAAATTCACATATGTACAGTACGTTTCTGTGGCTGAATATAAACAATGTCAACTTTGTTCCTCCGTTTAAAGATTCGTTTTAAAAAAAAGAACTGACTGAAGTTGACAGTGGGTAGCTAGATTCAAGAGTTAGGGCATACATTTAAAAATCGTAAAAAGCACATCGTTTTAAAATGTAACTTTCAGCCACGTAGTTTGATTTTCCTCAACGATGCTACCACTGTATTGCACACTGGGATGACAACTGACTCGCTGTGGACTTCTTGGGGTTGCAGTTTTTACTGCTCTGGAGATACATCCAACCATGTCAAGTAACAGAGGTTTGGAGGTATGCTACATCTGTCAGACATTTTAACAGGTGATGTGACTGTCTAATAGAGCTCAAGCATCCTTCCCCTATCATTCCCTCTCCACTGAGAATTATCAATCTCAAGACATGCCCTTGAGTGGCTTGATGGCCTCTTGATCAGGTAAAAAGAGAAATTCTGGCTTCATTTCCCTCATAGCCACTAACACAGAAAGGAATGCACTTTGGTATGTACCAAATGCCCTGGATTTGTAAAGTACAAGAATATTACAACAGTCTGAGGTAAAATATTAAAATGTGTTCTTAGTTCTATTGTAATAAAATTAACCAAATGTATCTCCTTGAATAGCTTGATGTTAAGACAACATGAATGCAGTGGTGAAGACACTGTAGTAGTAATTGTTGTCTCTTACTAAGACATCCCTGTTGGAAAGGGGCCCAAAAGTTATTTCTCCTCTCAAACCATAGTATAAAAAACATCGAGTGTCCAAACTGCATGTACAACCTCAACTGTGCGGCCACTTGTTCCCAAGTCCCATTTAAGGAGCTTTGGGAAGTATCTTTGGGCGATGCTCAAACATGTGCAAGAGAATCACCATGAGTCTTTCAAAATAAATGGAAGGGAGAATCGCTGTTTGAAGTAAAATAAAATAAAATGGCATTGATAACCAAAGGCACATTGTATTAAACCTAAGGGCACAATTATTCCACACTGCTGTCAATTCACAGAACAATAAAAAAAGTGTAAAGTACATCGTGAAACGCCTGCTGATGTTAGCAGGTAACTTCTGCATCTATAAAGCACTATGGGTGTCCAAAGGGGCCTGAGCCCCTGTGCAGTGTGCAGTAGGCCTGGAGGGCACTGTACCAGTCTCCGGTGGAGGGGTGAGGGATCAACATGAGCATTACAGCTTTGCTGGTCTCCCTGACAGCCCATAGTTTGACCTCTGTCCACACCCCCACAATCCGTGACTGGCTGAAAGTAAGCAGGACTACCTCCTGCTAGAGTAGGATCTCAAAGTAGTGGCAGATATATTTCTTGTGCATTACACCATAAATCACTCAATTGATATACAAGCCACACTCAGACCACTGGTTCCACCTATATTAGCTCTTCATTGACACAATAAAATGAAATAAATAACTTAATAAGCTTTTACACCCATGTCAGTCAAATTAGTCGTTCCATGTCACAGATGCTACAAAAATGGCCAGTGTTTGATTTCTAAAGTGAAATATTATTTTTCAAATCCAACTGTTGTGGATTTGGGGAAAAAGTGTTATTAATAACTTATCTGTAACATTATCTGTTATTTAAAAAAGGGAACAACCTTTAAGAATTTTAACTCTGGCCTGATATTAGCAAGTCCACACAATGATTTCGTAACAATATGCAATGTAGCTGTCTGTATTGTCTAATACATTTGATTCAAGACTTGAATCATGCGTCATGCTCGTTGTCCACCTACAATATTTATCTTCGTTAGCATCATTACTTGCTTGCATTCAGGTGAATGCAATGTCCAGCTTTCCTATTCGTCAATTCTTAGTCCTAGTCACTTTAGAGACAAGACAAAAATTTCTAGACCCTAACTTGCAAACTAGCCAGTATTCGCACATTGTGATTACACAACAGTTTTGCTCCTTGAGCATTAAGTTTCAAGCTATAAAAATTCATAAATAAAAAAAGGTAGAGCACCATTTATTTCCTTCCAGGACAGTACATGTTCAAAAGCAACTCTTCCAGCGAATAGCTTATTAATTACGAACGCACACTTGTCAAGTACTACTGAGAACAGTATTGTTTCTATCAAACCACATAAATTCCTTTAAATTTGCCAACAATTTACTGTAGTGTAGACCACTCTAGACACTCTTTCTTTTCCTCATTTAATATCTTTAAGGAATGTCAAGAGATTTATAGGCACAAACCAAATCTATCATGTAAACATTGTTTCTCTCTGCTACCTCATAACAGTCTGCAACATTCACTCTCCATTATGACCTGTTTTTTCCATAGTCTCTTAAAGAATGTTCTGTATTCTTGATATTGACAACAATGATGCCGGGAAATGCAACAAGCCTCAGATCGCATAGCTTTTAGTAAAATGCATTTCTAATCCTCATCCATTAACGCACTATTTATCTGACAGGATCCGAGGGTGGTGATTAAAATTTCAGAAGCACACAAAACAATGTATCCTACCATTACTTCATTGTGGCAAGGCCATTTACTTTTTATGCTACAAGATCTAGGTATTAAACCAAGTGGGACTTTTTGTTATTATAGACCAGATTGTATGAATGCTCCTTCAAAGCAGCATTCAACACAGCCCTGAGATAAAAACTTAAAAGTGTTGTTCCCCCTTTCTTGGCCATTTGAGTTTTCCTAGGGTTTAAAAACAAAACAAAACAAAACAAAACAAAAAAAAAACCAACTATCGGTGCTACGAAGCAGTTCGTAAATGGTGGATATGCATTAACAACTCTTATTCCTAAAAATGCCACACTTCTGAATGCTCAGCTTTGCACAATTTCCAATATTATAATTTCAAAGAAAAAAAGAAATGAGTGTTCAGCTGACTAATTTTGGCAACACTGTCCTTTGTTGTATATTCCCATTGGCATCAGTCATTTGTGCCAGGTTAGTCCTTAACTTTGTGGCTGAGCCAGAAGGGGGAGGTAATTTGGAGATTGAAGTTATAGCACCAGTACCCTCAGTGATCCGCTTTACGGTGGTTTTCTCCCCAGTGGGAGGTTTTGGCAAGCGTCTTCTTAGCCATGGGTGGCGGAGGGCCTGACTAGGGGACATACGCAGGGACGGGTCCCACTCTAGACACTGTTTAAGAAAGTCCAAGAAGAGGGGGTCATCGCAGCCCTTGAGTGCCGTCACCCAGTCCCTGCTGCCTGGTGGACCTCTGAGTTTGCCCCTACGTGACCTTCCCCCATTCAGCACCACCGAGCCATCGGGTAAGGTTGTGACTGTGCAGTAACGGGGGTATCCCTTAGAACTGATAAAATTTTTGGCTCTCTTAGATGAATCCAGTAGCTTCTGGGAGGGCATACCCAGCAGCTCTATGACACATGCTAGTTGGTCCCCTTCATCTTCTCCAGGCAAGAGAGGGTACCCTGTAAGTAATTCCGCTAAGATACAACCTAAGCTCCACATATCAATTGGCATCCCGTATCGAGCGCCCAGAACGACCTCTGGGGCCCTGTAGAAGCGTGACTGGATGTAAGTGTAGACCCGTTGATGCTCGTAGCAGCTGGAGCCAAAGTCGATCACTTTTATCCCACTGCGCCCCTGCTGCTTCAAAAGGATATTCTCAGGCTTGAGGTCGCAGTGAATGATTCTGTTCTTGTGCAAGGAGTCGAGACACTGCAAGATGGAGTGTGCAAACTTGCGCACTAGTGGCAAACTAAAGCCCTGAAACTTGTTTTTCTTGATAAGCTCATAAAGGTTCATGCTGAGCAGCTCGAACGTCATGCAGATATGGTTGCGGAATGTAAAGTTCTCCAGCATGTGGATGACATTCATGGTGGAGTCCTTATCCTGTTTGCGCAAGTGTTCCAGAATGCGAATTTCCTCGGCTGCTTGGCGATGGAATCGCTTTTCGTTGCGTACCATTTTCAGGGCCACTTGCTGGTGGTTCTTGTGGTCGTAGGCCTTCACCACCTGGCCAAAACTGCCTTTACCAATAACCTTTAGTACCTCATACCTATATGCTATATGGTCATGGGGTACGTGAATGTAGGAGCCCTGATCGTCGTCATAACCTCCATTGTTTGACCCCCCAACTACACCTTGTCTTTTCTTTGCGTTTGGACCTATAAAATAGATCTCAGGGTAGCTGAAGATCTCTTGGTGTTCAAACACTGAAAGCTTAGACATGTACTGTTTCATGGCCTGCTCAGAAGTCAAAGGTGCTGGCTTGGGTTTGCTTTCAGTTGATTTGATGGAAGTTGAGCTGCCTTGTCGACACTGGCTGCTTTCTTGCTGCTTCTCCGGCATGGCCAGACCTGTTCTACCTACGGGCGTCAACCCATTGGGTTGTGCAGTCAACACTGTCCGTTTGTTGCTGTTCTCCTCGAACAGCTGTTGAACGTGGATCTGCTGGTGATTCCCGACGTGCAGGTGGTCATTCATTGTGTGCTTATTGCCTCCAGCCTGGATAAGGTAAAACACAACAAGAGGCATCATTGAGGATTGTTTCCAAAATAAATTAAGAGAACACAGCTGACATAACATACCAAATTTAGACTTGACACAAAAAAGTCTCAATGCTGATAGAAGAACCTAGGTCTATTCTACTGTCGCAAGCAAAATATTCAAAACAGGCTCTCAACAAAGTGAAAGGGAGGTCACATCAGGCCAGATAACACAGATAACAACTTTTCCATGTTTCTCTTCAATAAGCTTGCATAAATTTCATTCCATGTGTTTTTGCATACACTATTATACAATGGATTCTTGTGCTTAGCAAAGCCTGGACAGGGTACAACTAAATGCACCTATTCTAATTGGATCAAGAGGAATGAAGCTTTTTAAACTAAAGACCAGAGGCTTGAAAGACAAATGTACAGAATAAAAACAAATTAAGCATTTATGTCTTATCCTAAATGGTATCCCTTGCAATGCATTGACTTCAGACTGAACATGACGGGTTCTTCTCACATAATCACAAAAAATCGTACTATTCTTGTAAATGAATCAATGTCTTCATGAATGCAAATCACAGTATGCATCATTTACTTCAAAATGTTGCAAAACTGCAGATTGGTGTCTGAGGTGTAGAGTATAATTTCTTAACCTTTCAATTCATATGCTATTTGTTGTTAGCTAGGACCTTGGTTTTTTTTTTTTTTAAATGGGAAATTCAGACTTGTGCACATGGGAGGCGATTTTTGTTTATTCAAGGACATTAGACATGAATTTCCTGCTTTACTGAATCTCCTGCCCAGCAAGATGCTTGCTTCCTTGATAATGTGATTACCTCTGCATCTTGTTTTTACAAGGACATCCTGTTGCTTCAGTCAGACATTTGTGGCAACCTTCTTATTCTATACAAAAACAGAAACTCTTACACTTTGACCATGACTCCCTTTGACATGGCTGCTGTCCTGGTAGTTTTAATGGATTAGTGTTTATTTTTGTGTTTTGAATAGTAATGCTCATAATCCACTTAATTGTTATTTACGGTCTAATCTCAGCCATACCATATTCACTTGCAGAATGAGTGATAATCTCCAAAAGTAAATAACATATCAGGGCAATACAAGATTTCTGATTTTTACAGATCCTTTTCATCTCAACCTATCTGTAATCCACCAGACGGTCAGTGCTGATGTTTCTACACCCCTGACTGAAGATAAAGACTAATACCCAGCTTGAACTCTAAATCCAAGATACAATCTGCTCTTAAAACGCTCAATATACCGCCATATTTCTTCCTTGTTCCCTGTCTCACACAAAACAAGAGCAATAACAATGATGTACTGTTTAACAACAATCCTCTAGTTTAGAAACACGTAGCATTTGAAAAGAAATATAAATGTAACCAATAGCAAATCATTAATCAATAAACCAATCTTTAAGTGTCACAAAATAAATCACCCAGGTTGAAACAGATTTATGGATTAGGCAAGGCGTTGGAGTCTAAATAAATTACCAGCCATCATAAAAAATAAACAGTACTTCTAAAGGAACGATTTTTGAAAATGTCTGCAACAGCTGTAGAAAAGTGTCACAATGACTGACTATTGAGATTATGCATTGTACACAAGATGGATACTCTGATAGAAACTAAGAGTGAATCTGAATAAAGCTTCAGTTTCATCCTTTTGTTATACTTGGCTGCCCTGTCGGTTAATTCAAACATGATCTGGACAGGTGGGGGGTCGTGAAAAGGCCATGCTTGCTGACAGCTGCAGAGGACACAACTGGGGCTGAACAAAAGACACATTTGGTCTGAGAGATGTAGTGAGCATGGCAATCATTCTAATGCTCACTTACTCTGCAAAATACATATATACTGCATGATAGAAATGCCGTGATTCAACTGGCCTTAATTAGGCTAATGGGACTTATGACACTCAAGACAGACATTGCAGACAGAACAAGTATCGCTGTCCTTGTAATTACTATATCACTTAAAGATGAGCAGTTACATGAGCAGTTGGTCAATCAGTAGCATTTGCCATATAATTGGACGTAAACTTCCAAATAGCTTCGAAGCCAAAAATCAACGCACAGTAAATTTCCCACTAAATGCCATATATAATTTGACTTGGTTGACAATAGAAAAGCACCTTAAGACCTTAAGCTCTATATACCATATACAAAATCAGCTTTAATTTGAAGTAATCCGTTACATAACCAAACAGGAACAAGCCCTTCAAAATCATTACGGTTAACGTAAGCATCATCACATCATAGCTTATCATGACACCTAATTATCATGTAAGTAATAAGCAAGGGCACGGTGCAAGTTATAATTCTCAGTAAGACGTGAAGCTTATTTTGCATCTTCAGAAAGCAAAGCGAGATCTGCACGATCTTCACTTATTCACTGAAACAGGGCATACAAATTGACATTCATGTATTTTTCATCTTATCAATTAAATGTCATTAAATATGCATGCAAGTTTAAGAACTAGATTTGAAAATTGCTAAGATGTAATTTGATTATTAGCATATGACAGGAATTCTGTCTTGTAAGAGAATGTAGAGTAGACATACAAATGCACCTACCATGCAAGCCTGTGTCTATATTTACCCCTATTAGAATGACAGCTAAATAAAGAACTACTGGGTACTTAGTCATAAATGGCATTGATCCAATTCTTGCATTTAATTCAGAACAACATGTCAAATACAATTGCATGAACTGCAGTTCTTTAAAACATTACAAATAACTAATTAATGATTAATTATTTTTTGAATATTAAAATCTGCTGTTTATTATTCCTACTATACCATGCATTCTTATTCCTTGCCATGCAAACTCAATGCATTATAATTGTGGATGTATAGATTTACATAAGGAAATTCACTAGATGACAGATTTCAGCTGTGCCTGTTGGCGTCACACTGGTGGCCTAAGCATTTCCCATCCCCCACTAATGGCAACATCTCCACACAATACATCAGCCAATGACTCTGAGAGAGCCACTGACATTACTACTGCTCATATTTCTTTCCTCAAAATGAATGTTTTATTTACCAAAACATGGGATAGTACCGTCAAGGAAACTATGGTTTCTTAAAAAAAAACATACCTTCCAAATAAAGTGCTGTTTTTCTCCAACCACATTCAATATTCCACTGTCTTAATCATCATTAAATTTCATTTTTAAGTCTGTCCATGACTTTCTTTTCTGTCAGACCCTTTCTGTCACCCATTGCCAATGTAACACAATAATGACATACACTTTGGTAATTCTGAACTCCACTAAGCATAGCTGCGAGTATTATTGTACAAGCAATGATCAAAAACAAGTAACAGGTTTGCATTTTGTGTGAGAATAGATCATTACTTCAGGACTCTGAACTGCCCGTGCTATGAGGTGTGAAAGACTTGAAAGATATATAAAAAAAAAACATTTGAATAAATATATAGTTTTAGGGCTGTCAAAGTTAATTTGTTAAGGATAAGATTTAATAACCAATAATCTTGCTCAATGTGAGTTGCAAGGAACTATTCTTTTTAAAATTGCAACAAATGTATTGCAAAACGCACTGTATAAAGAAATTTAAACTGAACAGAAAATGGTGTTCTTCAGGTACATATATCTCTAACATTAATCTAAAAGACTAGGAAAAACACAAATTGTTTTGAACTCAGCACATGTCAAACGTGACAATCAAAAAAACGATTTTGAAAACATATTATGAGAACAAAGAAGAGGACATGCATGGTGGAAAGTACAAGCAAGAAGGTTAATTTTACCGTAAGAGAGTTGCTGTTCCTGAGTGGTGGTAATGTGACGGGTGATGTGGCTTCAGTCCCTGCTCCAGCCCGGGGACCCCCTATGCCCAGTCCCGGGGAAGACTGTAGCTGGCAAATCTCACCCCCTTTGCCTGTGAAAGTCAGTAAAATGTATTTGGTAAAATGTATACACGAGTGCCAGTCAGTATTTTTGAAAGGCAAAAGGCTAGTTGGTCTACAAAAAGGAAAACTATAGCCCCGTGACGTTACATGTACTGATACATCAGTTGTGTAAATAAAGCATGAAATCTAAAGAGGAACTGAATGATATTTAAACCATTTAACAGCCACACAACAAACGAAAACCAACATTAGCACAACGAAAACCTTTAATACAAACACACGAGCTATAAAACGGTCATTACATATAGGAGCCATTAATCCAAAGCGCCTGGTTTCTATATCTAGTCTCTATAGCAACTGTAATAATTAACTAATACAAAAACGGCCGCTTTTCCAATGCCGTTTCCGGGGCTTATAGCTACTGTACTCGAGCATACAGTCAACGGCGAGGAATGAAACGAAAAGCTGCGAGCCTTACAAGCGTTATGGAGCATTTAAATTGGATAAATAATCCATCTCCCCAATCCAATCCGGCGAATAAACGAGACCGGCGTCGCCCTCTTAGATCCGGGCATTCGGTTCCTTACCAGTCGGGTAGACAGCAGCAGCAGCAGCGCAGGGTTTCTTGGTTAACATGGCCGCTGGAGAATCACACACACACGTAGAAAAGCCACTTCAGAGTCTCTCCCCTCCTCCCTGTGATCACCCACTCTGACTGCTGCTACTCCAATCAGCTACATCCAGACCTGAGCGAGCAAACTCTAGGGGCTGCTTCCTCAAACGCTACCCGAATTCGCGTTATCATCGCTTGGAAACGTGCAAAACAAACAAAGACGCACGCATGGCTCTGCACTGCTCCGCACTTTTGGGCCTACGAAATTCTGCACAGCCCGTAGCATTCTCTCACACACATACAGTAACCGGAATATACTTTAAACCGGTTTAGGGTGTTGTCTGGACTTATCTATCACCCTCGTTCGCCTCCACCTTCTTTACTCTCCCCTCCCCGTACGGCAAGCCGTTTTTACATTTATCCATTACTAGTATCTATTAATGCAACAGTGATGTGTGCCATAATCCGAATATGGAATGAATACGAGATGGAAGAAAAAATATGTTTAATTGCTTTCTCTTTCAATTATATAGTTTGGCAATTATACTGTGCATAAATTGCGTGCATCAAAAAGGCGCTAATAATGTGCACATTGACATTTTTTTCACTTTTGACTGCATGTTTGTTTTTTTTTAACTTTCATTTTCGAGATTCACGATCACATGTACTCTGTGTACACTACTGAGCGGCGGTATTAACCACATTAACAAGATTACATGTTTGTCAGTGGTGCTCAGAATCTGCAAATCATTCGTTTTACAGGCTACCGCTAGCAAGCAGCTATGTTCATGTTCATGTTATTCAAAATGCTATTCATTTTCCATGCCTTTCCGAATATGGATTTACTATTCAGGTACATTCCTACTAGTAACCATTAATTTGGTTCTGGTATTTGCTCCAGTTGTGAGTAGTATTTATTTACGATTCCATTATTCCATAATCATAAAATACCAGTACTTGTTTTTAGTTAGGTGTAATTTTATAGCTTTTATAGTAATTGTATAAATAAATTAGAAAATATACAAAAATGCAAGTCTACTAAAAGCAAGTCTACTAAAATAAAAACAGAAGACTACATACTGAAATGGCTTGCCATACTCCCAGAGTACTCCCAAAGTCCACCAATCAGGTCCCAAATAGAGCAGAAATTTACTTTATTACACACCTGATGCCACAGTCTGTTTATATGTGCATACTGTATATTTCAGGAGAAAACTTTTTTTTCATGCTTTTAATACCGTTTATATTTTGAACCCCACCTAATCTCATCGGTTTAAAATGTACTTGTGTTTTACAGAGAGTCATGATGACTGTTAATGAAAGTGCAGAATTTCTTGATTTCATGTACACATTTTTTACGTGGGTGTGGTTTTTAATTACCTGAACAGTGCTACTTATTTTTGGTTTACCTATTTTAAAGATGATATCTGTGCCTTAATATTAAATTATATTGCTTTATCTTTCGTATTGTTCTGTTTAGTTTTATTGACCAACTGACATTTTTACCACTGGTTATAAATTAGCATTTTAAATGATTAACTTTCTTTACACGTTCAGCACGTGTTATTTCAGCATGACAGTTGAGATTACTGTCCACTAGAGGGTGTGCAGAATAACATTACTGCCTCCACATGTACTGTACATTTAGTTCCCAAACAGGAGCCATGTATGTACATATTGGACTGTTTTGCTTAATTTGATTTTAGCACAGCTGCATCAGACATAACAAACCACAAAAATCATGAGCAAGATTCCTCCAATATCACAAAACCTCAAACATCACAGCTGCTGACAAATCATTTGCATAAATGCATCACTACAGATAAATACATACATATCAAAGCACATTCTACCCTGATTAGGTTATATGTGATGGGATTGAATCTGTATTATGCAAGAGTATTAACAAAGTTATACATTAATAAAGCACAACAATGATTGATCTTATTCCTCTGAGTGACTGTTGTGGTTTTGAGTTTCATCAACTCAGATCTTCCTAATTCAGTGGTATCTAATTTACCAAAAGATGTGATTTGAGGCTTTTGATAACGATCACGTACCCCAGTCTAAGAGTGTCAGCGGTTTCCGGCTCACCATTTAAGCATAAAAATATTATCTCAGCTTCAATCTGCTAGCCCTGGCAGAAAAAAAAAACTTCTCGCACAGCACAGACTATGAGGCAGTTACATACTATCGAATCTAGCTTAACGTTCATCCTCTAAAACAAACAAAAATCCAAGGTGCAGCATACAAAATAAACGTAAAATGCAAAATAGAAACAAGTCACAATCATCTCCCCCATCCATCCCCCCAGGAAGCGAGCTAATGTAGTGTCACATGTCAGGCTGTGGTCAGAAGGGAGCAGGGTATGCTGCGATGGCTGTCATGGCATTTGTCACTGCGGTTACTGGGAAACATCAGTAAGCACTATGCAAGGAATTGGGCCTCTGATAACAGGATTGGGTCGTTTTAAACTGGGAGTGCAAGAAGGGCTGAGCTAGGGGTCGTGTTAATTCTCATGTCATTGCCTTATAGTTTCTGGTAGTGAGATATCAAAGGGCTGAGGCATAGCCATAGAACCCATTCACTGAGGCATGGCTCTCGAGGCTAAAAGCTGTGAAAAGACCTGTAGAAGTGTGATAGCAACGGAATCATTGGTGTTATTTGCAGCTGAGTTTCTCCGCTGCTTATGTATATACTGACATGCCTTTCTATTAACAAACAAAGGGACTTTGAACCCCTTTCTCAGATTCAACCTTTAATAGGCCAAATCTACCTTGATATTTGTGCCCAATCCTTTAGGGGAGTGGTTCTCAACCACTGGGTTGGGGTCCAGGAGGGCTTCAAGTTGAAAATATAAATTTTCTGTTTTTGCCAAAATGGTTTTAGGGCTGAAATAATTTACTGAAATGTTCTGTTAACACTTCTACAATAATGTGTTTTGACTGTGTCAGTGTTTATTTCGTCTACTACTAGTTATAGCACAAAATAAAAAGGAATGAAACATGAATGAAGAAAAAAGTACAACTTACTGTAATGTAATGTATCATGTCTCATGTAATCACTGCAGAAAGTGTTGCCAAGTCAAACATAGGCTACTTTAACACTGTTGCTGCGGGTTGTTTTTCATGTCATCAGGGTTATAACTTAATAATTAGCCTCTGAAATGCAAATTTTACCAGGGGAACCCTGCCAAAAAAGTGTATTCTACCCCCGGAACACGATTGTGCTAGTTTTGCGTGCATTTTGTTGTGAAAACCTGGCAACCCTGACCGCAGAAAGACATCAGTAAAATAGCTTGCAAACAATGTCACTTCAAAAAAACAAAAAAAACATTCAATGTCCATAGATCATTAGTTAATAACCCTAGAAAGGAGCATTTTGGTAAATATATGCACTGTATTATTATATTTTCACTTAGCTTGTTAATTATTTAATATGCGTCTTTATTAGTTTTTATTGCAGCCACATTAAATGTTTTTATTTATATAGAAGAAACATCATTATATCATGAAAAAGTGGATATGAAAACGTCTGAATGTACCATTTAAATGTCTGTGTACAACTCAGTTCTGAGTGTTAATTATAATACATTTGATTCATTGACTGATTTTTAAATATTCATTATTTTCAGGTGCTAAAAAAATTAAATCTTTAATTTTGGTTTCTGTAAAAAATATTTTGGTGCACCACTACTTAAAAGGATTTAAAATAAAATAAAAATATAAGCATTAAAATAAGCCAAGACAACAAAAAAATTAAGGTTTCTTAAATTGACTCCCTCAATGACTTTTTTCCATTGATCTTTAGGGGATGGAAGATTTCCTGAGAAAATTTCACTTCCTTTTAGTCCCAGGTCTAGTGAAAGTTGCTCTGCATGCTTTACACTGTTGTGGTTTAACAAATCAATGATGTTTGCATATTAAAATGCATTTCTTAATCAGATAAACTATACAAAGCAATAATACAAAGAAATATGGAAAAAAATGAATGAATTAATTGATGAATGAATGGATGGATGAAAGTGCAACAGTCCATAAATGGCTGTATACAAAACACCAGAAAATAGACATAGTTCACAGTTCATATATATCTACATAACTTGTTACTTAACTTTCTGCCACAGCAAGAAATATAACATTTTTTTCAAATATCTTAAGCCACTAACCTGGCAAATGTTTGGCAAATCCAGTGATTATTTCATCATTAACAGCACTCCAGGTATCAGTCCAGTACCTTGTAAACATGACTTTGTTTCCTGGTGGACTGATTAAAAAATGCTGTGACCCCTCACTCCAGGAAGTTGCATAAAGCCAGCCAATTAGATTAGAGCTCTCAAGATTGAGAAAGTACTTCTTAGTTTTGTAAGCAGTATACATCAGATGATTAGCAAACAGATTGTGGGAGGGCTGTCTGAAGCACAGACTGCGGCTATGATAATATATTGATAAAACGGTAGTCCCTTCCTTGTACCATGATGTCTTGTTGTACTTACGCCATCAGTTTAGGGGGAGGATACAACATGCAAGCCCTGGGCTATATTTAGCTGCTTTGCTTTTAGAACTGCTGGAGCATCTAGGCATCGGAACGGTGCTCTGGGAATGTGTGGTGATTCCAGACTGAGCTTTCTCCACTTGGCAACATGCTCACTGAGGCACATGAATGGAGTGAAAGGCTTCTGAATATAGGGATAAATGTGCAGATAGATAGTTCTCACATGCTTTTGTATGTCAAGTCAAGTTTAATTTATGCCAGGTTCAATTAGCATTGTGCATACAGCAAGTCTCTCAAGAAAGCAACCTATTTTCTGACTG